>VMDR010001469.1:0-125237 GCA_007922815.1 Macrotus californicus | reverse complement strand
AGCTTTTGAAGGAAAAAAAATGACTCATTTAAAGAGGGAAAAAAAAAAAGGTTAGCCATGAGGGTGCTCTGACGTTCCAGAACTCGGTGTCCTCACATTTACAGGAACCTGGAACAAATGAAGGCAGATGGAGGCAGAGGTGGTGATGGTGAGTGAGATAAGCCACAAAAATACAGATGAGAAAAGGTGGAGTAAAAATGCCAGCTAGAGATGAGTGGTGCTAATCTAATCATGGAAATTTAGATCTAGAAGATCCCCTGGACTAGAAAATTAGAAAATCCCAGCTGACTCATTCAACAGTGAAGGAAATGACTTGGCAAGATCACACAGACTGTTGGGCAGAGCAGGGGCCATGTTCACATCTTCTGGGGCTCCAGGTCCCTAAAACCTGGGCAGCTGAAGGGAACAGACTATTCTGGAGGACTTACTTAAGGAAAGTCAGGCTAAAGCTTCCTTGCTAAAGTTAGGAGGGAAATATGGAAGAACAGGCTCCAATATAATAAGAATGGTTATTAAAAAGAAGAAAATTAGTGTCATTTGTATTTTCTTCTATGTCTTTGTAGCTAAGTATATACATAGCCTAAAAGAAATGCAGTGAGTAGATTGGACCAGTATTTCTAAATGCATCAGGAGAGCTGGAAAGGTCATTAACTATCTGGGGAAATGAAGTATGTGATTCATGAAAGTTTTCACACTAAAAATGCATGTCAATGGGGAAGCAGGTTCAATTGACCAAACTATGAAAATGTTTGCGTAAGATGAGGCACTCCTGCATCTGTATTCACAAGCATACATAGGTAGTAGTACAAATAGTTCTATAAATGGGAAACTAGGTCAATAGTTGCAGAAATAACTGGTCTAAATTTAGTTGGAGGTACAGGAATGAGATCTCGGGTTTCTGGTATCCAGACCTTGGGACGTGGTTTCTGAGGTCTTAACAGGCTTTGAGAGGTGGTCATTGAAAATGCCAGCATACTCACATCTGCGTAGATGTTGGTTCCAAACACAGGAGCCCAGTAGGACGGCTCGTCTTTGCAGTGCGCCGGACAATGAACTCTGGAAAACAGGAAGCATGTGTGTGATGGTTCTGAGAAGCAGCTGGCCCTCTGTATTTGAATGTCAAGATTTAAGTTCTTAGATGAAAGGAAGCTACCACATTGTTAACTCTTTAAGAAAAAAAAATACTTCTCCTGTTCTAGCAGTGGTAAAGATATTTTTCCTTATTAAATCGTTAATATAGAATTTTAAAACACCATACAAAAAGACGCAAGCAAACAAAGAGGTGAAGGGGAATAAATATCTAAGAGGATTGTAAAATGTTTACCTCCCATTCTTGGGTGTTGGCCAGTTCATGCTGTGGATGTATTATGGAGATTATAATCAATAGACTTTTTTAAAGGCCACTTCCCTGTGTGGGGGAGGAAAGGGTGGAGGGCCCTCACCTCAGTGAGTCACAGAATACTCCAGGGAGAGGGAGCTGATAACCTGAGGTGGAAAGGGGTCAGATCACTGCCATGTCAGTTGCCACATCCCTGCCATTGGCAAAATGGAGATGAGAAGAGTGTCTCAAATTGGAAATGGGTGGGCCCAGGAAAAGGCATGAACTTTGCTGAAGAAAAGGTCTTTTGTCTTTATCTGGAACAGTGCACCAAGGGCTGGAGCCCAGGGATCAAGGAATCAAAATGGCGCCCGGAAGCCATCTGGCCCCAAGACAGGCAGGATTTGGGGAGGGAAGAAAGCCAGGCAAAGGGATTGAGAAATGGAAATGCTGCAGGGAGGGGGCAGGGGTGAGCAGAGAGAAAGAGAATGTGTGTGTGTGAGAGATTCAAAAAAAAAAAAGAAAACAAAAGTTAGGTGAGAATGAACATTGTTCCCTAGATCTTCTAGAATGGCAGCTCAAAAACCTAGATTTTAGATGCTGGTACTATGTCAAGTTTTTCTTTTTGTTTGTTTTTGTTGATCATTTCCTTCAGCTTCTCTTTAATATTTTGGGGAAATCTACTAAAAGGTTGTTATCTGCACTTGAACATCAGCGAAGTGGTGGTGGTAGTCGTGGCGGTGGGTGGGGGGAGCCAGTGCTTCCAGGTGAGTCAGGGACACCCTGTCCGCTCTCCTCTCCCTCATGGGCTCCCTCCCGGGGCTATTATCTGCTCACACCTCCGGGGTTTCCATCTATTAGCTTTAAGGTCAGTGTTTCCCTTGGAGAATCTAGAAGCTTCCAGGCCCAGGATTAGGGTTCACAGGGTGCTACACACCTCACCCAGCTTCTGAGAGGGCTTAATGGCTACTTCGGAGACAAAGGCTATGAGGACATCTTTATTTCATGTTATGATGCATCACCCTCTAAAACCAGCCAAGTAAGATTTGAAAGATGCATGTAAAACTCAGTCCTTAAACAAATGGCGGTGCATCCATGGACTGGGACACCACAGTGATGCGAAAGAGTGAACCAGGTACGCTCCGCAACGTGAGTGGATCTTGGAGGCATGCATAGAGAAAGGAGCCCAACAAGAAAGTCTACATACTGTGATGGCTCCATTTATATAAAATTCTAGAAAAGGCAAAATCAGAGGGACAGAAAGGAGATCGCTGGTTGGTGAGGATGTGGGTGGGGAGGGACTGACCGCAGGGAACGTGCTGGGGTGAAGAGACCGCTCTCTACCTTGATTGTGGCCGAGGCTGCACGACAGTGCGCACTTGTCAAAACATGTCGATTTGTAAACTTATGTGTATAGTGGGTGAATTTTACTGTGTGCAAATGATAACCTCAAAAAACTGGGTTGAATAAGCTATTCCTCAAGTTAGCCATAGAAAATGTCACAGAGCCGGTAGATGAATCAACGAGCTGATTGAAATGGGACAGGCAGCAGCTTCCAGAGTTCAAGACTGATCTATGAGACCAAAAAATGACAAGTCTCGAGGTCTGAGGGGGCTGGGAGGGGCTGTGTGGCAAATGAAGTCAATCCTGAAAGGGTAAGGACTCTGTCCAGTGAGTGGAGGCAACATCAAGGGGACAGAGTCCTTTCTCAGCTAAGTTCCCACAGCAGGATTCCAGGGACCAGCTGCCCACTGGCCTCACCTCATAGCAACTAAACAGGCTGGTCCCCTCTGGTCCACTCCTGAAGATTCAGCTTTCAGTGGTCCCCAGGAATTTGTGCTTTTAATGTCCCTCAGGCTATTCCAGTGTGCAACCAGGGTTGAAAACCAGTGGCCTCAAGGAAGGTCTAGTGGATCCTTGACTTTGAACATGAATTGACTGATTTCCTGGGTGTATACGTACAAAGGCCATATCTGGAATTCCACTGGACTTCACTGCCAAGAGATAACCCACAACCCAGCATGGCGCCTTCTTCTCTCAGCCCCCATGTTTGCAAAGCCAGATGCCAGTGAGACTTACCTTGGGCAGTGGGTCCCTGGCTTCTCAAATGGGCAGAGCTGAGCGATGGTGGTGTAGCAGTCCAGGTCTTGCACTGTGAATAGGAGCCATCAGGAAAGGGTCAGGGGATGGGCAAGCCTGGGCCTTGCACTATTGGCCTGTGCATCAGGCTGCTAGACAACTGGGTCCTGGGGCTTCACTGAGCCCTCCAACAGAGCTGGGGTAAGAGCCCAGCAAGTGTTAGCCCCAGTGCTCTGGGCACTCCACCTATCACCACTCAAGGGACGAGACAAAACCTGTGCCTGAGCATGTTTACCGGTCAAGGATGCTGCCAGCCACATAGCTTCTCTGCGGGCTGATGATGCTTTTCACGTGCGTAGTGCTTTTTCATTCTGAAACCTTTCTCCTACTTCATCAGGTCAGAGCCTCATGGCAGGTCTTATTCTAATTACACAGACGAGAGAGCTGAGGCTCAGAAAAGCTGAGACCTCACAGGACACGGGTGAGAACCCAGGTTTCCGATTCCCAACCTGGAGCTCTTCCAAGGGAGGCCAGTGACTCTTAAAAGTCATGCGTTCTGTTTAAACAACAGATGTGAGAAAGCAGGTCTAATACTGAGCACCTGTTGTCTCTGACAGCATGGCCTCATCTAGTCCAGAGCAGGGCAAACTCTTTCTTAAAAGAACAGAGTAAATGTTTCCAGTTTTGTGGGCCCGACGGGCTCTGCTGCAAAGAAACTGGCCACAGATGCCTACGTGAATGGGCATAGCTGTGTGCCCATAAAACTTGGTTTATGTGAACAAGCGCAGGAAGGAAGGGCTTGGTCTGCAGGAGGTAGTGACTATAGCGTGCTCCCCCATGGGTGTGCCCCACCCTACCAAGTGAACATACCCATTGCCCTCTTGTCCATGGCAGACATTAGTAATCTATGAAGCTCTGTTTTCTGCTGAGCGCAGAATGAGGCCTGAGCATCCATCCCAACATGCTGTTCCAGGTAGCCACTGCCAATCAATAGAAATGCCACTGCCCTGTGCCACCTATTGGCTACTGAAGACCCAGGTGTTGGTATTTCTGTGACATTCAGCTGGAGCGCCAGGCCTGTGTTTCTGATTTAGCACTCTAGGGAGGGCCAATGCCAAGTTCAGATATGTTTAGGAACGAGTCAGAGAATCGGCCTCCTCAGGAATCTCTTTAAAGAGCCTTTACAATGTCAGAACAGCATGTTAGCAGGCAACATAAACATTAAGTCAACAACTCAGGGCAACGAAATTTCCAGGGAAACCCAAGATAGCCCACATATTATGGTCCCATTAAAAGAAAAAAAAAAGGCCACCAGCTCACCTTTTACTTTTGACACCGTGAATGAGCTGGATGCCTTGTATTTGCTATAAAAGGAAACATTAGGTAAGTGTACACAGAATGGCTTCTACAAATGCACACGTGCTCCTGCATTTATTTTATTTACAGTCTCAATTTCACATTTTTCTGCTTGTCTCCCACCAGCCTGAAAGCCCTTAGGACATCTAGAGCGGGATCTAGAATGAGGACTTTCTAGGGCTCAGCTCATTGACTTCTTTGTGCCAAGGACCCCTCCGGTGGACTGATGAAGCCTACGGACCCCTTCTCAGAGTGACAATTTTAAAATGTATATGATAAAAAAAAAGATGAAAGAAAATCCATTATTATTAATATCACTATCAAAGTATTAAAATAAATAAGCATTTATTTAAGTAACAGTTACGCTAAAATTAGTCTAGAGGTGGGTCTTCGAGCTGCTGTCACTTCAGGGCCAGGACAGAAGGGACTGCGTCTGCAGGTGCCTGCAGCTAGTCGGTGTCCACCGGTGTGAGCATCCCCAGCCATGCTACCGGTACACTGGTTTGGGGCCAACATTCACAATGGAAGGAAATGTCACATTTCAATCAGGGCTTAATGAAAATAAAGCTTTAATTTGCTTTATGTTGATGTTCGCAGATTCTCTGAACTGTAAAATGTGGAGAACCCGCTGTAGGTGCAAAGCTGGACACTGAAAGGGACCAGAAGCAACTCTAGGACAACTGTCCCAGGCAATGCAGGGTCTGAACCTGGCCAAGCCCACAGCTCCGCCCTGCTTGTGCTGAGCTTCATCGTGGCTGGTACCGAGGTCACCCAACTGAGATACGTCTGTGAGCATGGTCTTCGCTTGGTTTACAGTTCCTCTCTCTTTGTTTGCTTGTTTGTTTACAGAGCCCCGGGTTGGCCCCGGGCTAAGACTGAGCAGGAATACTCCAACGCTCCATGAAGAGCCAGGCCTTTCGGAGGGGCATGACTCATGTTGTTTTTGAAACGTTCAGAGTAGCCTCACAATTCGGATGGGACATGCTGTCTTGGAACAATCACGGGAGCATTTGCTCAGGGATCTCCTTGTTCCAGACCCTGGGGAGGGCACTGACACGGGGATCCTGACACGCTGCGCCACCGTGGATTCGCTGGGTGTCAGCCCCGTGTCTTATTATGGTCCTCATTTACAAATGAGGGCACTGCCACCCAGAAGTGATGAAGTTGGCCCAAGGTCATGCACAAGGAAGAAGCAGAGCCAGGTCTGTTTGGCCCCATGACCCCCACTGGGCTGTATGACCCCAGGTCACTTTAGCCTCTGATTCCATAGACAGGTCGAGACATGGCCTACTCACCGCTCCCCCAGAGTGAGAACGGCAAGGACCGCCTGGCCCGTCAACCAGCCACATACCTTAACGTGGAAAACAGCATCTTGCAAAAAGAAGTTAGTATGTTTAAAAAGTGAAAAGCCTCACATTCTTAGTAAGAGAACATGCTAATCCAGAATTAGCCAGAAACTCAAAAATACTCTCAACGGTTACGGATAATGTGTCTGGTGAGTTCTCAGGGGCCAGGAAGGAAGACAGAGCAGAAGTTGAAACTCAACCAAATTAGAGGGGGGGTGTGGAGGGGGGAGGGAGAGAGCCACCAGAATGAAATACGCTGAACGGCCTGTGGGCCGTTTCTGAGTCACAGGACCAAGGTCATCTCTACCTTCTCTCCTGGTTCTCAACATTGTTCAGTACTTCTCAACGTTTCAGCAATATTTTTATAACCCAAAAAACTGTTAAGGAACCCCGATCACAGAAGAGTTACCTCAAAGACTCCATGCCGTTTCTCTCAGACTTGACGAAAAAGGGGACCCTCCCGTTCCTGGTGATGTCCACCAGGCCTCCTCCGTTGTCTAGGACCCCGTAGTGAATGGCAGCCCGGCATATGCTGGAGGACTGGGGGCGGGGGGCGGGGAGGAAGACCATTAGCAGATCCGAAGTAATCTTTGGGAGCCGTCTTTATCAGCAACACCCAAGATGTCTGTCTTCAACCCGCAAGAAGCCAAAAAGTTGGGCCAAAGTTCACCCCACCTCTGACTCTGCCTCTCTCTAGAACACCTCTTTGTTCCTGGGGTTGCTTATCTTTAAAAAAAAAAAAACCCACCCTAGGGGCTTTACAAACTAAGAAGAGTGACAAAAGCCCTTTCTCCCCATGCACTGGAGCATATTAAAGCTCTGTCTAAACCGGAGACTGGGCTTCACGAGGGTTGGCCCCAGGGCCCGAAAGTGGCTTCCCAAGTGTGTGAGCCCATGACGGCTCACAGATCATCTCTACAAACTTAAGGCTGGGCGAGGAAGGAGAAAGGAAATCGTCTTTAGAAACCCACGGCAGCATTCCACGCGAGCCATTTAAAGAGATACTGGCCATACTTACGCTCTCATAAAACAGAGTTCCAAACACCTTTGCTTTGTTGTTCAGGCAGCCTGCTGGGCACTGGTACCTGGTGGAAAAGAAAGAAAATGACCTTCACAGATAAACGTGACTCAATGTCACCTTGAGATGATCGTTTCTCTTTCTTCCACAGCTCTATGATTACACAGAGAAAGGCTTCAGTGACACAGAATCCATTGTCTTCTGGCAAGTCACAACGCACCCAGGCTGAAGTGGACAGTCACACGAACACAGTTACAAGATTCAGCCTGACCTGCTTAAGGCCTATATGTTCGCGGGCTTAAGATTTGGGTTTAGGGCAGAGATGTGAATAGACGGACCATTCACCGAAGAAAGACAAGTAGCACCTAAACACTAAAAAGTGAAATCAAACCCTCAAACATCAGCCATCAAAGAAGGCAAACGCTGCCATTTCTAGGTGTCAAATGGCAAGGTCTCTCTTTTTTTTTAATAGAACAACACTCAGTGATGGTGTTCGTGTTCATGAAAAAGTATAAATTAATCTTTCCAGAAAGCCTAAAATCTGTTGATTCTTGAATTTCCCTGTGAGGGGATATCCCAAGAACAAAGTCAGAGTCGGAAGCATGTGTTACCCCAACTGTTTATCATTGTGAAACCTGGAAGGAAGCCAGCAAGTGCCAACGGGACGGCCAGGCGTGTTTGTGCAGCCGTATGTCGGAGTGCTGGGCGACCACCAGGGATGGAGTCTTTTCAGGAATGTTTTCTGACTTTGGAAAGTCATGAGTGAAAACAGTGACACACAAGGTCACATGAGCAACATCAGCCCAATCAGCGCATAGAGATCGGAACTACACTGAAACGTGGCTGATATTGAGAAGTTTCTGGACACACTTTTTTTTCTTTATACTTTGTTGTGGTGGGTGTTGTCCTGATTACTCACAATAAACAAGAAAACTTTTTAAAGTCAGAAAATAAGCCCAGTAAATACAATTTTTGTAAAAGCACCAGGTACGGAAAAGGGATGTGCCAGGAAGTGGGACGGCTTCTAGGAGAGTCACTATGCGAAGGCCAGCGTTTGCGGGTTGGGGTGGGGGGGGGCTGTGTTTCCTGACTGGAGGTCTCTAACTTTCTTGACTGGAGGTCTCTAACGGTCCTGGGGTGGACCGGCCCTCGCCTTCTCCCAGCCCAGGCAGGGTCCCATCCGCTCCTGACTCTGGAACTTTTTTGATGCTATCTCCCAAAGGACAGTCTTTAAATCTTGTCATTCTTTCCCATTGAGCACCCAGGCATGATGCCATCACAGTGAGCTTGTGGGACAGAAAGTCGCATCATCACAAAGGGACAACGCAGGGACGTCCCCCAAATCCTAGAACCACGAGCTTGCAGATTCTTCCAGATTCTGAGTGCTTCCTGCCCAATTCACCCAGCATATACCCAGATGTGCAAATGCCCCAGCATCGAACAGGGGACTGTTATTGCACACTCCTCATTGCCACATCTTGCTTATCTCACCAAAAAACTGACTGTTTACTTCTGCAGTACTTGCTGGCCCAGTTCCACCTGCTCATGGGATGGTGTCTGAGCCTCTTGAGCGGCCTCATCCTGGGTTGCTCAAAGTCTATTTCCTAACACTCCTGCCAAAGGCTGAGCCAAACACTCTAGCAAACCAAATTCCAAATCCCTGTGGCATAAAATAGGACCCGCTACCTTCTCTCTTTAGCATGTGCTTTAAATGACACAATTCAGCTTCAGAGGAATGAGTGCAAGAGTCCATAGGAAGACAAGTAAGGAACCTCCGACCAATGATCTGGTTTTCTGCTGTGAACCCGAGGTTCTGCATGAGGCCGCTGCACCTGTTGGCCATTCACTGCCAGAGAGTGCAGCCCAGCAGCTGCACTGCCAAAACCAAACTCCTTCTTGGCAGGCATGCTTCAACATCCAAATGGACAACACTCAATGGCTCCGTCAGCTGGATGAATTCGCTCAACGACCCGGGGCTACACTGGTAGCAGCTCTCCTTCCAGGGGGACCCATCAGGAAGCAGGTCTGCTCAGACTCTGCAGCAGGCTTGCCGGATCCCTCCATGGCCAAGACACAGCCAGCCCACACATGTCCTAACAGCGCGCAGCCCTAAGCCTCCCTGCACAGGACTCTGGGCCGCCCTGGGCCCCCGCGCACAGAGAGATGGAACGGAGCCCCCAACTGCACAAAATGTTGGTTACAATCATCACGTCTGTTCCGCTCTGTGCCAATCTGGCATTTCTACCACTTGGAAATTTCTTTTGAAACAATAACGCAGAGCGTCTGTAATCTGAACACCTCCCCACTAGGGATGCGACACTTAATGATATCGTATGTCCAGGCAGGAGAAGACCCAGAGCTTGGGCCAACCCTCTAGCTCAGGGGTGGCAAACTCATTTTCACCGGGGGCCACATCAGCCTCGCAGTTGCCTTCAAAGGGCCGAGTGTCATTTTAGGACTGTATAAATGCAACTACTCCTTAACTGTTAAGTGAGAGCTTGGCACTGCTGCCAGGTAGAAACAAGGTGCCAGGCTGGATAAAACAAAGGGGAGGGCCAGATTTGGCCCACAGGCCTTGTGTTTGCCACCTGAGCTCTAGGTCAAAGGTTAACAGTTAGGGGTGAACTTATCCCTCGGGGGACATTGGCAATTTCTGGACATTTTTGGTGATCATAACTAGGGAGGTGCTCCTGGCACCTAATGGGTGGAGGCCAGGGATGCTGGCTCAACTCCCTACACTGCACAGAACAGCCCCCACCGCACAGAACAGCCCCCACCACACAGAACAGCCCCCACCACACAGAACAGCCCCCACCGCACAGAACAGCCCCCACCACAACGGATTATCTGGCCCTAAGGTCAGTAGTGCCAGGGTTGAGAAACTGGTCTAGGTTGCTAGAATGGGATCATCTTTGTGTGCCAAGCAAGCTCTTAATAAAGGGTGGCGTTCAGCAGGAGCTCCGGCCAGTCTAATTTATGACACAAGGCAAGCTGAGTTACCACCCACTCAAACTTGGGTGTGCACCGTTGCTGCTAAAAGTAGAAAATATCGCTTTTTATGAGTTTCCATCCAGTTTGGTTTGGGTGGCCATGAACTGGCTGATCATGATGTGACCTAAAACCCCCAGCAGGTGCTTCAAAGGGCTATGGGGAGCAGTGAGAGGGGGACCCAGCCCAGACCTTACCTGTTGCACGTGGAACCTTTGCACTTGTCCTTCATCTTGGTGTCACACCTGACAACTTGGGCTAGGAGAGAAATGCAAGGATAAACATCACTGCCAGGATCCAGAGGATGAGTCTGAGAAAGCCTCATCCCCCCCTCTGAGGAACTTTCGGGAACCTTCTGGAATCCATGCCATATGAGAGCAGAAGCATTGCTCGATGGCTGTAGGCCTCAGTGGTGAGGCTTGAATCCCAGATCTGCCACTTTAGAGTAGTCACGTGACCTTGGACATGTTACTTCCTCTCTGAGGTTCAATTTCTGCTTGTGAATAATGGGCATAGGTATAGTGGGCACTGTTCCTGTGAGCATTAAATGAGAAAGTACATGGAATCTTGGAAGGGAGCCTGGCACACACTAAGTGTCCTCTAGACCCTCAGGGACCTAGAAAACAGGCCGTCTAAGCCTTATGCAGCCCGGGAAGTGAGGACCCAGGTGTTCCCACCTGTGATGTCTACCCCACAGCCGAGATGACTTTGCCAAGCTTTCGGTTTTTTGTTTATTTTATAGGGACATATTGAAATCTTGGAGTAGAGTTATAGTTGGGAAAAAAGACATGTATTATAATTTTACATTATAAAAAAAAAGCCAATGGAACTGTTTCAAACTTCTGGAAAGAAAAGGGCACCAGCATGTTTCCTGGTCAAAGAAGCCACAGGATGGTTAAACGGGCAGAAAGTCCGGGGGAAAGGCACTTGGAGCCCAAGAAGATAAGTGACTGGTGGGGGTGGGGCAGAGAGTAGTTGAAAATTTCGGGGATGCTTTCTGAGCAAGATAGGCACAAGGAGGGCCCCACTCAGGGGTGCATCCAGTTTCACGCCGCTTAAGGCTTAGGGGAGAACCAGAGCACCAGAACCACAGGCGCTCAGCCTGTGCCTGCTGCCCTGTCTGTAAGAAAGAGCCCCACACCTGCAGTGAGGGCGCCACGTACACGAGTGTCCAGCTGCCGTGCCAGGACTCAGAGCGCTGAGCTCTAGCCAGGGCAGAGAGAGAGGGAAGAAGAAAAGCCTTAGGAGGTGAGGTGCACTGGGCACCAGGGTAAGGGAAGGTGAGACTGAGGTGAGCATGAGAGTGTTCTGGGCACTTCCAGATGCCTGGGGGAAAACATTCAACTCCCGCCCAAGGGGGCTGTTTGAGGAGACTTGATCTCAAACCACAGGGAGCGCTCTGCTGACCCAGGGCCCACAGTACTATGAATAATCCTCACAGCAACCTCATATGATTGTCCCATTTCATGGATGAGCAAATCGAGTCTCAGAGAGTCCAGTGGCGTGGTGAAGGACTGGAGCTCACAGGAGATAGCCTCCCCCCTGAACGTCTGTGCTCTCCCTTGGGGCTCCCGGTGCTTCCAAGAGGAACCCAATTTCAACCCAGGTCTTCTCCTGAAGGATAAGGTCTAACCTTCAAATGCCTGCCTCAGGGGAAAGTGTCACTCAAGCACAGCTCTTACAAACCTCACTTTTGAAATGACTTAAAAATATCATTTTTTAAAAGAAAGGTCTTAGGGTTGTGCTCTTGTGAGCTGCACGCCGCCCTGCTTCTGCTGTTTGTGGACTCGGAGGCCTCGCCTCCAACTACCCCAAAGAAAACCCGCCCCCTTTCGGGGCTGGCCCAGGGCAGAGACCAGCCGACTCACTCATGTAGTTCACAGCAGACGTTTTCTTGGGTCTGATCACTCTCGGCTGGATCCAGTTGTGTTTCTCTTCAGGAACCAGAGCTGTCTCCACCTCATTCATCTCGTCTGTCTCGGGTTTTTTGTTGTAACTCTCTTCTTCATAGTGAAGACAGAGGGAAAAAAATAAATGCCGAGATTCAACAAAAATGCACTTTGCAAAAAAAAAAAATCTTGGAAACTAAACCTGTTTGAGGTTTAGTTTGACAAAGAATCATTTCAGCGGTATTTCAGAACAGACCTGGCCAGGCAGAATTCTACCAGCCAAGAGGAGAGGGACCGGCTCTGCCTGCTGTGTGTGCTCTGGACCCAAGAGCAGCTGGGCTGACCAGAGGCGAGAAGCCCCCAGCGACCCACGCCTGGGTTATCATAATGTTTTCTCGTTCCACCTCCTCCTGCGCCATCAGTTGCTCAAGGAAGTACATCCTCTGACCCCAAACCATAGCTGCCTCCCCGAGGTCCCTCTGGCCCTAAGTTTTCATTGGGAAAGGAGTCTTCCTCATTCACATGTCCAATATGATGCACGAAGACTCATGTCAATGGCCTTGGGCCCCACAGCCCCTCATCACCCGCACATCCTGCTCCCTTCTCTACCCCTGGGGGTCAAGGTCACTTGGCCAAACTCAATTCTTTTCTCTGCACTGAAGTTTTGTTATCCAATAACATTGGAGCCATCATATAGGATGAGCTTAGTAGGAACCAGCTCTTGGATTTAAAGTCAGTTCACTGGGTCCTAATCTTTTCTCTACCCAAACATTACTGTTTCTCCAACAATGATCATGACCTCCACATTTTAAAACATTTTAATTAACCAAACAAATTCCATTTCTTGCAAACATCGGTTTATTTATCTTCCAGTTTTCATCACACAAGACAACTATTAATTGCTGACCAGAATCTGAAGTCAGGCCACCAGGATACCAAACTATAAATTTTAGCCAAAGCAAAGCCGAGAGTTGCTATTTGCATTGGTTTGAGTGGCCTTGTCAAAGATGAATTAAAGCACATCTCTGCTGGGGGACCCCTTGGCACCTTTGCAGCATGCACCCCCGTTCCCATCCGATGTCTGTGGGCCAGACTTGGAAACCCCTGCTGCCTGCTCTCCCTCAATGAAAGAAACGACAGACGCTTTCGGTGAAGAATGATTTCAAGATGGAGGCATGAAGCACCCCCTGGGCCTATTTGTGTCATTGGATTAAAATTCAAGTCCCATCAAGGGTTTATCAATCCCCAGCCTTTTTTCAACTTCTCTTTAAGAGCAACGACCTCTCTTCTCCAAAGGGGAGACCCAATTTTCTGTGTCTATACAAGACAAACAGCCACATGAAGGGCAGACAGATAAGTGGTTCTCCAGCGCTTTTCGAGACTGGAATTCTTTGCTTCTGTTTCACGGGCCAATTCCCTTCTGCACAATCGCCACCCCAGTGAACCTAGTCCTGAGACAACGGACAGGATGAGCGGGGAGGTGAGCTGCAATCTTGAGTCCCAGGTCCGCTCTGTTGGAGCTCGTGGACCTCCAGTGCTGCTTCTGCGCAGCTGGCTCATGGCGGTGATCTCACTAACACTTGCCCCTCCCACCCGCCTTCGGTTCCCTGAGGCCTGAAGTCAGCCTGTTTCACAGCTCTCTAGACACCCAGCTCCCAGCATATAGTAGTTGCTTAACAAAATTTGCTGAATGAAAGATAATAAAAACTCCCGCAGAATTCCACCTTTGGATTCCTTTCAAAAATATATATTCCCAGTGAAGTTTAAAGACATTTAGGAAGGGAATTCTGAAAGCATCATCTGTAGCCAAAAACGATTAGGTGAAATCTTTATGAAGACACCAGGCTTGCAATGCCATTTGGCACGAGCAGCCGCCTCTGGTCTGCCTTCCCGTCAGTGTGGCTACTCGGGTTTGCCCTTCACTGAAAGCCAGAGCTGTCTCAGGAATAAGCCGGGTTTTCTTCCGCTGGCCTTTAGGATTTTTATACCTCATAATCGCGGCTTTATTCAGCCGAATATAGTTTGGTGAAGCGGTCTAAAGCATTTGAGGGCTCCCTATTTAAGAAAATGGGCAGACGGTCCTCGCCCTCAGACACACACATGAAAAGTGGAATGCTTGCCCGGAGGACCGGCTCTGTTTGAGCACATCCTAATTAAGGCCCCCGTGTGGACCCGCGCAGGCCTGGGGAAATTCCACGCCCGAGTTCATGGCCAGGTTACCACGTGTACCATCCATCCAGCTCCGAACCGGGGGTCTTGGAGCACAGAGCATTGCTTACATCACTCTGCAGATTCCCACCTGGGTCTATTAGTGATAACAAAGCTCACAGCTAATGTTTAGTGAACACGGATCTCCCCCCGCACACTCCTGCAATATCTTCTCATTGCCCTAAGGTCCCTAAGACATGATAAGTCTCATTTCAGACAGAGAAATTGAGGCTCAGAGAGGCTAAGCGACTTGTCCAAGTTCACATAGCTCTGAGAGTCAAACTGCCTTTCCCTGAAGCCCACGTCTTTTACCACCACACCTGGCCAGGCTGCTGGGGTGCAAACCCCTCTGACGATGTATCCTTGTCCCTGCTCCATCTCCATTACAGGGCTAGGCCCTACCATGCATGCCCAGTTAAGTAGCTTATGCACATCAGTCACTTTGCTGGAGACTTTCTTCATGGTTAGCTAAGAAAATTGGCATGCCTGCCAAGAGAAGTTGGATATTTTCCACCAAAAATAAAGAAACAAGTACAGAGGCCTCATTGGGTGAGTAAACCAGCATCTAAGGTCTCTTTGCCTGTATTTGCTCTTGGAAAATGTCTCCGTGGGCTTGGGGGGGCATGTATACTGAGATGACAAGAGAGTACACCTACTCCGTGCCCCCGGAGGCCCTGGAGTGAACCAGCAGCTGTAACTATAGGTGGTCAAAGTTCAAGGAGAGTCTGGCTACAATAAGGGTAGGAAGGCAGGTGCACTGCCTGTCTATGTAGTCAGGGAAGGCTCCCTGGAGGAGGTGTGACACAAGAGCTATGTTTCCAAGAAGAAGGCATTCGTCAGGTTCCAGAGATGTATAAGACCTGTAGGCTAGGAGAGGGACAACCTTCTCCACCAGGGGATGAAGGATCCCATGCAGGTATAAATGCAGCCATACCTCCCACTTCAAGAAGCCTACCAGCTGTGTTTATAAAGCACTGACTATGTGCGGGCTGCTGTGCTAGCAACTCATATCCCTCTAATTGCTTTCATTGTGGGAGAGCAGGAGGCAGGGGTTTCCAACTCTGGTCCTCAGACGTCAGAGAGTGATGAGGGTGCACGCAGTAAAGGTCCAAAGTGGTCCCTTGGCAGAGATGCGCATCAATTCATCTCTGAGAAGGCCATTCAAGCAAATGTAAATAGCATCTCTCTGCTTTGCTGTGGCTGAAACTTACGGGACTATATCACCACTGTTACAGAGGGGAAAACTGAGGCTCGAAGAAGCCAAGTGCTGTGCCTGTGTGCACAGCCTGCGACGCTGAAGACGGCCCTGCTCTGCTTACTCAGACAGCTCCGGGCCACGCACACACAGAAACCCTTCACGAGGGGAGACCCCAGAGGAACCCTCATGGAAATCCTTCCCTCAGGGTCCCTAAATCTGACAGAGACGTGACTCCTCTGGGTGATGGGAGGCAGCCGCAGGACCTGCCTGTGTAAGACGATGAAGATGGGAACTGTTTTGCCTGAATTCGACCTTGACCTGCATTCATCTCTTTTGTATTTTTCATTTTTTTAATCCTCACCAGAGGGCATGCTTATTGATTTTAGAGAGAGGGGGAAAGGCAGGGCAAGAGAGAGGGAGAGAAACCTCGATGTGAGAGGGAAACATCGATCGGTTGCCTCCCGTACGCACCCCAACCAGGGATCAAACCTGCAACCCAGGCACGTGCCCTGACCAGGAGTCTACCCGCGGCCTTTCAGTTTACGGGACGACGCTCCAACCAACCGAGCCAACCGGGCCAGGGCACATTCTTCTCTTAGCCCCTCCATGCCTCTAGGGCTTGACCCAGCTACTCCTCTTCTCAGACAGGAAGCCTGAGGCTCAGGGAGACGACGTGACCTGCTCAGGGCCACTGCGGGAATGTGGCAGGGTTGGTATTCTCAAAGCAGGTGTGCCAGCCCCTAAATCGCATGCTTGTCTCCCAATCCGGGAATCGGCAGGGGCATGTCAAGGGACAGTTCACACAAGACAGGCGTGTGGAGACAGGGAAGAATGCAGCTGAGCGGAAACAGGGATGCGGGAGAGATTCTGTTCATCAAACACTGACGGAGGCCCCACTGTGTGCGTTGTTTGTCTTTCTCTCGTGACTGTGCTGGCCCGTGCCTCTGGGCCTTTGCACATGCTTTTCCCCCTGCCGGAGACACCTTTCCCTTCTCTCATCTCTAGGCTCTATCTTCTTCCTTAAGGGCACCTGCTCGGGGAGCCCTTCCCTGGCTCCATTAGACAACAGCCAATGTTCCTGCTATAAACTCCGGGGCATCCAGTTACTTCCCTTGAAAGATGCAGAACAGTCCTTGTGGCCATGACCCTGCTGGACCTCAGTTTCCTGAGGGCAGGTCTGTAACTGTCTGGTCCCCATAGTTATTCCACTGATGTCACCTAGCAACATCCTAGAGCACAGCAGGTGCCCAACACATTCACAGTAGATGCACGGACCCTTGTCTGAGCCTGAGGGACGTTATGAAAGGATGGTGTTACCACACCCATGTTGCTGATGGGTAGAGTGATCGTGTGGTTTGAATGCCAGCCTTGAAACCAGGTTTGTCACCTTCCCTGCCCCTCCCCCACTTCCCCAATGGGCAGCATCAGCAGTAAACAGCTGGCCAGAACAACAGAACACCCCAGCCCCTGAGAGGGTGTGGGAACCCCATCCTAGCACACCTGTTTATTCACCCCAGAGCCCATGGGACTGACCCCACATCGGGCCTGGCACAGAGGGTGGCTTTCTCTTGCACACCCAGACCTCCTGAAATGGCCCTCTGAGCCATCACAAGGCCTGCGGATAGAGCCACCTGAAAAACTCATCTTAACTGCAAAAACACAGTCCCTTGGGCCCAGCTATGCCTCTCCTGGGACAGAGCCCGAGGAAATAGTAAGATGTGAGAACCGCTTTAGGCATGAAAAATGTGCATTATGTATAGTAGCTGGGCGAGTGGAAACATTCTGAGTGGCCGCAATAAACACATGGGGGAGGAGCTGGAAACTGCACAGCGTTTGGAAGCCCCAGGTGTGCCGGAGGAAGGGAAATGTAAATGTTTATGACAGGCCAGGGAAGGATGGAGAAGATGGGGAATGTAGGTGGGAGGCCGGCGGCGGGGAGAAGGATGGGAAGGATACTCTTGAGAGACAACCCTGCCTAGCCTGGGGCTCACCTGGAACACCACAGCCTAGTCATTTGTTTTTAATTCCTTGTTTGTTGCCTATTTTATATCAAACTGTAAGCACCAACCAGCAGGCACTGGGACACAGACATGTCTGAGCAGAAGCTGTGGTCAGCCCAGCTCAGAACCTGGCCGTGGGACATGCTCCCTGGGGGGAAACCCCAGGGACATTGTGGGTCCTCAGGGAGCTGAGGGTTGAACCCCAAGTCTTCTCATGCACAGGTGGGGGGCAGGAGGGAGGAAGGAGGGGAGTGTGAGGCCGACTACAACAGGGCTGGGGGGGACCCGTTGGACCTACCGTTCACTTCTCCCGGTTTGTGGTTTGCAAAAGGCGCTCTGTGAAAGCCATTTCCTACCTCGGTAACACAAGTTGTTCCTGCAGCCTCCTCCGTAGCTGGGTGGGCACTGGGAGCAGGGCCGGCCAGTTTTGTATGGGGCCTCTCCAATCCAGTTCCCCCTGAAGACAACCAGAAATACTGTCAGGTGGGGTCGCGACTCCAGGATCCAGGGTCATGCCTTTCCTGGGCCCCCTCAGGGCTGAACACAGTTGTGGAGGGAGGAAGGTGGGTCTACCCGGGGCTCCTTCTGAGCACATGCCCCACACCCTACTGGCCCCACATTTACCCCTGTTGCTCCCCTCACACCGCTCTGACCACTGTCTGCCCCCACCCTGCCCCAATGCCCTTGTACTGAAAGCTTCCAGGATCTCCCCTTTAAGTTTTTCCAAATGAGGAAAAGTCAGTGTGCTCATGGAGCACCTCACCTTTACCAAGTCTGGACCACAGACCCAGCCCAGGTCACTGCATCCTTACAACACCCCTCTGCACAGCAAGAAACTGAGGCTCAGAGACACTCTGCGACTGGACTGAGGTCACACAGTGAGATTTGAACCCAGGCTGTGGGGCTCGGGGCCTCTGACCACACTCTGTTCTTGGGGCTGGGACTGAGGTCCCTCTGAGCATCCCGGGTACCATCTGCCTCCCTCTGAAGTTCCCAGGCCAAGAAAACTCGAGGTTGCTCAGCCAGACTTTTCCAGGAGCCAGGGAGCAGGTGGTGAGTGGGATTCCCAAGTCCTCACAGCACCTGGGTCTTTGGCAACACAGACTGGAGCCGTCAGTGACCGAGGACCAGTCTCTGTAATTTGTTCTAGAAATTTCCTTCATGAAGTAATTTTTTCAGCTGAATCCATATTGTCTTCTCCATAGAGGAGGGAAAGAGGTATGGGCCTGCCTCACTGGGGGCCAAACAGAGACCAGGGAGAGACTCCACTATGGGGGGGTCATTGCCATGTGCGGAGCACCAGCCAAACCAGAACGGTGATTCCAGGAGGAGTTAGACAAAAATAAATAGATAGATAAATAGACAAATAAATAAATAAAGATGATGATGATGATGTTCAGGTTTTAGCTTTAAGGTATATGTTTATGTAATTTTTTAAAAATCGGAAGTGACCGAACACCAAGACACGTCACAATGAAAATGCCAAAGGTTAAAGACAAGGAGAGAATCTTAAAAGCAGCAAGAGAAAAGGAGACAGTTACCTACAAAGGAGTGCCCATAAGACTATCAGCCGATTTCTCAAAAGAAACCTTGCAGGCAAGACGGGGCTGGAAAGAAGTATTCCAAGTTATGAAAGGCAAGGACCTACATCCAAGATTGCTCTATCCAGCAAAGCTATCATTTAGAATGGAAGGGCAGATAAAGTGCTTCCCAGATAAGGTCAAGTTCAAGGAGTTCATTCATCACCAAGCCCTTATTCTATGAAATGTTAAAGGGACTTATCTAAGAAAAAGAAGATCAAAAATAGGAACAGTAAAATGACAACAAACTCACAGTTATTAACAACTGAACCTAAAACAAAAACAAAAACAAACTAAGCAAACAACTAGAACATGAACAGAATCACAGAAATGGAGATCACACAGAGGGTTATCAGCTGGGAGTAGGTGGGGAGAGAGGGGGAAAAGGTACAGGGAATAGGAAGCATAAATGGTAGGTAGAAGATAGACAGGGGGAGGTTAAGAATAGTATAGGAAATGGAGAAGCCAAAGAACTTACACGCACGACCCATGGACATGAACTAAGGTGGGGGAGGTTGCTGGAAGAAAGGGGGTGTGGGGCAAAGGGGGAAAATTCAGAACAACTGTAACAGCATCGTCAGTAAAATACACTTGGAAAAAAAAAAAGAAGTGGCCAAACAAATTGAAATGGCGAGACCTCCCCGAGACCGAGTCCTTGTGCCACCTCGACCCCTTCTCAGTGGCTCACAAAATGGATCCTGTGCCCTTCTGTTGAAGTGGCCAGTTATTTGCTCTCCTGCCTCCTTGAAAGAAAGAAAATTGTGGCTTCACCACTGGTTTCACCACAGGAAATCATCTCATCACCCTTTTCTGGGCTGAAGCTGCCGTCTCTAAAAGTGCCATCTCATTGTGCTTCGTGTCAGTTAGTGCTGGAGAAATCTCGAATAGTTCATGCACAAAACTGCTTTAAATTGTAAATGGTTTGAAACTTCACTTCTTTGGGGTTGGGGCACACTGGCCACCCCATTGGGCTATGAGAGCTCTGGGCTGACAGCGCTGATCTTCAAGTTCCTCTCCCTACCCAGTGTCCCCGTACTGGTGAGGTTTCTGTGAGGTCTGTTAGGTGCGCGTCTTGCAGCTTCCTGACTTAAAAAGGGCTCTCCTTTGGTGTGGTCTCTTTGAGGGCCAATTGGGAGAAAGAGAGACCAACAGTGCAAGTATTTTGACACTGAAAATTGACAAATGTCTTTTTGAAATAAAGTCCAATCCCTCAAAAAGAAAGAAGGAAAGAAGGAAGGAAGGAAGGAAGGAAGGAAGGAAGGAAGGAAGGAAGGAAGGAAGGAAGGAAGGAAGGAAAGAAGGAAACTTCCTTCATGGTTGCCCAGTCACCCACTTGTTCGCCCAGGAAAGGCTTCTGGGCCCCGCTGCGAGGCCCCCTGTAGCCCCGCCTCCTCCAGCTGAGTGGTGAAGAGCAGGAGCCCTGGCTTGGAGCCCAGCCCTGCCAGCTGAGTGACCCCAACTTCCCCAGCCCTGAGCCCCTTGCTCTGTAATGGGGGTAACGACAGAAGGCTGCTGTGAGGGTGAAGTGACTGAGTGACCGTGTGGAACCCTCAGAACCGGGCCCGGCCCAGGATGAAGGTCACATGCTCTGAGTACCTCCTAATCCAACAAGCTTGTCTGGGTGATGCTTCTGACAGCTTTCCAGGGAGGCTGGGGAGGGGCCCTGCTGGTGTTGGCTGGAAGACAAACTGCAGAAAACACCCTCTCTGTGTAACCTCTGACAGCTCAAAATAGCTGGATGGCATCACCCAGGGCTGTGTGGGTGTCAGGCTTGGGGACAGAGGGCAGGGGGCCCATTATAATATGTTCATCACTTCAACCCTCACACATCACGGGTGACAAATGATAGTGTCCTACCCATGCCACAGACCTCACTCAGCTGACCACCTCCACTTGGACATGCAAGGCCGGCTAGGGACTCAGGGGGCCTTGGGAACAACTCCCCCAGACAGACCATTGCCAGGCAGACCAAGGGCCTCAGAGCCTATCCTGTTGCCGGGTTAGACTCAGTAAGTTTCTTCAGACTGTCTGGGCCCATCACTGTCCCCAGGCTCAGATGGCCGGCCTATCAAGGGCTCCATATTTCCTCAAAGGCAAACCACACCTCTGATGCTCCAGGAAAAATAACACTCAAGTTAGCGTTTATGGAGGGCCGGCTGGGGGCCAGGCTCTGCACCAATGTCCCGTACACAGACAGGCTCTTTACTCTTTCAACAGCTCCGTGAAGTAAGTGTCCTCTCCTAATGCTCAAGGTTATCAAGGTAAAAGACCCTCCAACCTTGCCCAAAAGGATATGAGCCCAGACACTACCCCGGGGCCCACCCGCTCAGCCACTGCCCGCTGCAAGGCCAGGGGCTCAGGCATTTGAGGAAGAGGCCATAGTATACATACAACAATAAAAAATGGCCCATTGAACACACGATACCACAGGCAGACCTCGCAGGCAAGGTGTCGAGAGGAAGACACTGGGCACAGGAGGGCGTATCTGTCAGTTCCTTTCACGTGAGGGTCTAAAGCAGACTGACTGCAGACAGGGAGAGTCAGTTCAGCGACCACTTCTGGGGGGTATCCTGGGCACTGGAAAAACTCTTATTTTGACCTAGGTGGTGGTGACACGGGCACATAAGTATGGTATGGACTCAGTCATGTGTGCTCCGAAACCCATATGCCGGAGCCCCGACCCCCCTTATGGCTTAGGCGGAGATGGGGCCTCTTGGGACGTAATGTAGGTTAAATGTCGTCAAAAGGGTGGGGCCTCAGATGGGATTGTGTCTGTAAGATGGACACTAACCAGCCCTGTCTCTCCCTCCCCTCCCTCCACCCCCACTGAGTGCACACACCAGGCGAGGATATGAGGAAAAGGCAGCCACCTCCAAGCCAGGAAGAGTCCTCACGAGGAACTGACCCTTCTGAACTTTGGCCTGTGATTCCAGCCTCTAGAGCTGTGAGAAATGAGTGTCTGCTGTTTAAGCGCCCAGTTTCTGGGATTTTGTTACAGCAGCCCGAGCAGGCAAACACATGAATATAGGCATGAAAATGTGTCATGTTGCACACTTAAGATTAGTGTATTTTACTGTCATAGGTTATTCCTTCTTCAAGAAAAGGAGTGGGGGCTGAAGAAGGGAAGGATTGTATTTCTGATAGGGTCTTCTATTGTCTTTTTTAGGACTTTATTTATTTATTTTTAGAGAGAGAGGAAGGGATGGAAAAAGAGAGGGAGAGAAACGGCGCTGTGCAAGAGATAACATTGATTGGTTGCCTGTCTCGCATACCCCCAACTGGGGACCTGGCCCGCAACCCAGACATGTGCCCTGACTGGGAATAAAACTGGCCACCTTTCAGTTCCCAGGCCAGCGCTCAATCCACTGAGCCACACCAGCCAGGGATCCAGTGTAGTTTTTATATAAAGAGGCAAATTGAATTATTCCTTACTCCCCATCTGCCACTCTGCGAGGAATTCCACCATGGTGGACCAATTTATTGCTCTTCCATGGGCTGCATCCCTCCCCATCAGTGACACAACCCCTTATCCCCGTGGGCTGCCGAGACACTGCCGCCACAGGCATGCCGATGGTGGACAGCGAGTTCCATTTTCCTCCAAGCTCAGCAGTTCCCCTGCATCACCCCTTCTCACAGCCACTCGTGGCCCAAACCAAATAAATGAGGTCATTCCCATTTTATTCAGTCACTGAGCAAATACACCTCGAGGGCTCACAACGTGCAGGGCATGGTGCTCAGAGGGAGGCCAGCGTGCAAACCGCAGGCTGTTAACCCGGCGAGCAGTTCTGCAAGGACCGGCACGTGTTTGTCTGATGAGCAATGCAGGCGAATGAGTAAAGGGATAAGTATACACTGATGGCACCGGGCTGTGTTAGGAGGAAGAGGGGCTATGACATGAATACTTGATGTGGTCCCTTCAGAGAGGGGGATGCATAAAGATGCAAAAACTCAGTCTAATGTGAATACCTACTTCCTAGAGTGCTATCTGCTGCATATTTTCAGAGAAAGAAATAATAGTAATTCCACCGTGACAGACCCCACTTGTTGCCCAGTCAAGAGCTCCTGCTGCCCCTGATTTGTTCAGGTGGCCCCAGAGGAGACTTGCAAAGTCACCTGGGGCAATTCTATTGGTCAAAGCCAAATGGGACAATCTTGTTCTCCCCGTCTGTGAGTGGTCTTGTTCTAGCCAATGACGTAAGGAGAAAGTGGGCCAGGGGTGAGAAAGACCTAAGGAGAGAGCTCTTTTCTACCATTTTCCTTCCTGCTGCTTGGGAAAACATGATGCACAGTGCCTGGCAGCCACTTTGAGGCCATGAGGAGAGGATGGTACAGCAGTCTATTAAGCTCACCCAGAAGCACCAACCTCTAGACTCCTCATTATGTGAAATAATAAAGAGACTCGCTGTTTCAGACAGGCTTATTGGGTCCTCCCACAGCTGGTAAAAACCTCCCAACCCAGAGTGCCACAGCAACTTGTGCTTACTTTGGAGAGTAATTGCAGACAAGGTAGACCGCGTTCTCCCAAGTGTCTCCCCAGACGTTCATCCTCCGGCAGGTGTTCACAGCACAGCCTACCTTGTTGGTGGTGGCCCAAACGATCTGAAAAGACAACATCCCTGCATCAGCACTCAAAGGGCAAGGCACACCAGGGAGACACAATCTGGCCCGGATCTATAGGGTGCTGGTGGTAAAGGGGTATGTGGTGAAGGGATGGAGGTCCAGACTTCCCCCCAACCCACTGAAGGTCTACACATTTGTTTAAAAATAAACAAAACAAAAAAAAAAACTGAACAAACCACACGCAAGGAAAATGTCCCAGCATGTAAAAGTGCCACAGAAGTTTCTAGAGCTTAGTCTCAGTGTTCTAGTTGTGAATCAGTCACAAACCACTCGATCCACCAGCTATACTTCAAACAGCACCAAATTAAAGAAAAATACTAAGACAATGACAGGAGAGATTTTCCCATTGGGCAACAGTCCTGCAGGGCCAGTGAGTGACTGGGTCTGGACGGCGGACTGAGTCCAAGGCCCATCCCTCCAGTGTTACCTGTGTGTAGTGGGTACACATGGCCCCAGAGCACCTCTCTGGACACCAGGGGTTGCACTCGTGGGGATAGGGGTAGGTGTAGTCCTTCACCTCGTCATACCAGGACTGCACGTGGAACGCAGGAGAGCGGTACCTGTGGGGACAGACCAGCTCCTTATGTTCTGGCCACCACATACCCAACAATGGAGACCACAGCTGGCACCACCACCCAGGGGGTAGACTGGAGGAGGGGCTCCTTCAGGGACAATAGCCCCAAATGCCACCGAGCACTTTTTTGTTAAAAATGCTTACAACCCAAATTGGTGAGGAGCTTCCCTGGAGTCCTCCTGGGTTCCAGGAGTGTCCCTCAGGTGGCCCACATGCCAGGAAACTTTTACCCGACCCCCAGTGAGTCATTTTTTGACTCATTGAAAATAAACAATTGAACACAATTATGTGTTTATTTTCATGTACGTTTGGGAAAATATATACAGCTCAGGAACCCTATATTCCAAAGTCTTATTGTTTAAGACAAAACAATTTAAGACATGCATCCATTTAAAGGCAATGTAGAAAAAAAATTGAATAAATAGTTGAACAGGCGATGCACAGATGGGACACCCCACCATGGCAGGGGAGGGTCTGGAAGCTGGGGAGTGGCTGGCTACGGGGGGCCAGGCCGATGGGCCCCCATCACCCGCCAGTGGATGGTCATGACCACCTTTGTTCCTCGGCCGCCTTTGCAGGGGGACCCAAAGACTGAAATGCAAGGCAGAAAACCCATCAGGGCGTGGAAACCTGTAGGCATGCAGCGCTCTGCAGTCCGGCATGCAGACCCTTCAGAAAACTTCCTAGTTAGGATTTCTGACTGAGCCTCCCTCACCCTAGCAGCAAGGAGGGCCCCCGGTCATCATCGTTGGTGGCCGCTGCCCCTCGCGTCGGCCCCATCCACCAGGCTGGCACTGGTTATTTTCTTAGGAAAGAAAATAAACTGGGTGCAAATCCCAGGTCGCCGGCCCCAGTAAGTGCAAACAAAGCGGTTTCAGTGAAGAGAAAGGAGGCAAGGGGATTGGCCATGTCCAAGAGCGCTGCGGTGAGTGGGCACTTAGAGGGCTTGTAACAATTACTGTTAGAGCCCAGAGCGAGTGGCCGTGGTCAGTGACGTGGCCAGGGAAACAGCCTGTTTGCCTGGAGCCAGCCTGGGGAAGAAGCTCCAGAGCTTCAGGACAGGCGGGTGCCGTGGGGGTCCTGCAAATGGGGGCCTCTTCGGGGGGGCCAGTTAGCAGCATTCACCCAGAGGGGGGAAACCTCGGTGCCCCATCAGTGCCACTCCTCAGAGGTACCCTAATAAAATCATCTGAACGAGCCAACAACAACAACAAAAGCAGGCCACAAGGACGGAATGGCTACACTCTGGCCTGTCCACTCGGTAGCCCATAGGCAGTCTTTATGAAATGAAAACCACCACGACTCTGTGTTAGAAAAACCATTTGGTTTTATATGACAAGGAAGAAAAAATGAATTGGAAGCTGTCCTGGCTGCTGTTCCAAGTATGTAAACATGTGCCGGCCTACAGCCAAATGCTGCACAGGAGCCCAGAAAATGAAAGCAAGGGACCGGGACAGCGGAGTGACAGACTGCTTCCCCCTCAGACGGCTTCGTTTCGTGCCACCATAGCCTGATTTTATAAAAAGCAGAATTCACCAGAGGAAAAATACACTGTGTTGATTTGTTCTCATGAAGTCATATCTCTTTCAATCCATTGTGACACCTGCCCAGGTGGGGTCCTCAAAAGGAACTGCCCTAAAGGGAGGTGTAGCTGTTCATGGCCAAATTCACCTCCAGAATGTCAAGAGTTGGGAGATATCTGGGTTAGAGCCCAGCAAACCCTGACCTGTATTTTAAGGGGATGTTTCAAGTCCAGCCCAACCTTCCGATGAATAGGACAAAAGGAAAGCGGACCCTGAGACCCTGGCCACCATTGGGTCTAGATTCAGAAGACTTGTGGGCACAGCACGCTGACTGTGGGTCAGTAAGTCTCAGCTGGTCAAAAGACATCTTCCCTACCTCCTCTAATGACACGAACCCTGAGGCCGGAGGGGACTTTTGGCCAGGCTGGCTGCATGGGTATGTGGACTGGTTGGCTTTGGGGAAGCCAGGCAATGACATTTAACTGACCCATGTCAAGTGCCTCCCATGGGCAAGGGAACAAAGGCACTGCTAGATCAAGAGACCTCGGAGGTTCAGCGGTGTGAACGAGCCCCTCCGTGGCCAGACAAGAAAGGGAAGTGAGGGCACCTGCCCACGAAGTAGAACCCGGCTGGGCCTTAAAGAACGAGCAGAACCCAGACGTGCTGGGATGGAGAAGAGAGCACTGCCTGCCACTAAAGGAGCAAGCATTCCCATCCTCCCAGCTGGCCCAGCCAGCTCCCTCCTGGCCAGCTGCAGCTGACTCATGAACCCTTTCAAGGAAATGGAATGGAAAACTCACAGCCTAGAAACCCCACATCAAGGATCAGTGTCTGGAGTCGGCAAGCAGGCTCACATTCATTTCACCAATTACTCGGAAGTGTTCTTGGGCACAGAGCCTCAGTTTCTCCACCCGGAAATGACATAGGCGGTCTCTCTCTCTTAGTGGGTGATCATGAGTACTAAATGCGATAATGGACACTGAGCACCAAGTCCAGCACACAGTAGGTGCTCAGCCTTGGTGGCCAGTTCACAAGTAAAGAGGGACCACATGGCTCTTACCTGCCCCAGTGGACACCCAGGTTCTGCCCAATGGACACCAGCAGACTGGTGGGCCCGTGCTCCCAGATGCACTCGTGGGCCCACGCTGCCGCCGACCTCGCCAGCTCTTCATCCCAGGTCTGCAGGAGAAGGAGAAACAAGCACCTTCAGAGTCAAGGATGGGTGTAAGGACCAAAACTGCGGTCGCCTCCCGCTATGGCTCCTGGTAAACCCAGGGGCTGGATTCAGCTTCTGTGGCATTGGGTCATGTGCGTATGACGGCTAAGTACCTAACTCGGCAAGTGGGAAGTGGCAGGGCAGCAAAGAACGCAGAGGAACCTGGCTCCAAGGCTGTCCTCAGAGCTCCTGCTCCACCTCTAACTTGCCGTGACCTTGGTAAGCCCACCCTCCTAGCCTCAGTCTCTTTGCTGGTGAAACGGGAGGAAGCGTACGTCCTGGAGATGGACGGTGGTGGTGGTTCCGTACCAGTGAACGTACTTAATGCCACAGAACGGTGTATTTAAAAATGGTTAAGATGGTAAATTTTATGTAATGTATATTTTACCATTATTTTTTTTTAAAAAGTAGCTATAAATACTTCCAACTTGCCTGGCCCTGCTCCCCTCTGGCATCACGCCCACCCCAAATCAGGGGCCTTGGGCAGGGGGCTGGGCCAAAGAATCTGAAGACAGCTCCGCAGCCGGTCCCGCCTCCCAGCTGGCCCAGGGAACACACATAGCTCCTCAGGAAAGAACACAGAGAGAGAACAAAGCCAGCGGGGTCATTTCTCTTCTGTGGAGGAACAGATGCCAAGCGGCCCACGGAGCTGACTGCAAACCAGCTGCTGTGACGCCTCCTCCCAGAGTCATCGGGCAGATGCTCCAGCTCACAGGCAGGCGGGGGCTGTCCCCCCCTCTGGGTAGCCCCAGCCCCTGGCACACAGTAGGTGCCCAATGAAAGGCTGTCTGGGCAGAGCCCTGGGACCTGTCCAGGAACAGGAGGCTGGGAAAGCCAACCGTGAGACCTCGAGATGGAGTGTCATGAAGCGCCTGTTTTCCTCTCCTCCTGCCCTGCTGCCTCTTCCCAGCAAGATAACCAAGACTCCTCAACACCCCAGGGCAAGTCCTGCCCCTGAGTAAAGGCCCTGGGGGGCTGTTTCATACTCCAGACCCACCTCCCATTGAGCTGCAGCGGACCTAGTGTGTATGCTCACACACATCCCTACCCCCCACCCCCCGACAGCACACCACCTTCTGTGCCCACCAAGCCCTGGGCTACTTCTGCCTGGGATCTCTCTCCAATGTCCGAGCAAAACCTGAATGGGGTGGGGAGGGGTCAACATTGGGCCTTAGATGCTGGGGTGGAGGGGCTGAGCCTTGACTGCCTTCCCCACTGAATGGCCCTGCAGGGAGGTGACCCTGACAATGACCCTGAAGGCTCAGTTTCCCTGACAAGCAGGTTATTTAGACCTAAGGACCCAGATCCCAACTCTAATCCTGAAATACCATGAAGAAAACACAGAGGAGTAAACAGGCTCATCACAGGCTGGCCAGGAGGCCCGAGCTTGCCTGCTGCCTATCTAAGCTCCCTCCGCTTGCCCCGGGCCTTCCGTACAACCACCAGTCAGTTCAGCGCCACCAGGAGAAGACCAGCAGAAACCCAGCCTGCTCTAGCAGAGTGGGAGGCAGCCAGGACCCTGGGGGTTTGGGGTTCTGGGAGCTTTGGGCTGAGGAAAATGCCGGCTCCCTGGAGGCACCACTAGGACCTTGGGGTGGCAAGGACGCAGGGTGCAGGGTGACTTGTGTGGAAAGAGGTACAGAGTGTCCTTTCCCCATGGAGACCAAGGCTAAACCGTCAGGTCCAGGGAAAGATGGGGAAGAAGTCTGTTTCCAAAGCCGCAAAGAAATCTACCCTAATTCCTTACAACTTTACCCCTAAAAAGGTCTCCATAAGCTGCCCCATGCATTTTGAAAGGGTGCCTGTTCTTCCTCCTAAAATTAGCACAGTGCCTTTGGAATAAATGCCTGGACAATTTTCTTGAGGGAAAAAAAGAATGTTTTGTCACGAGTTCCCAAAGCCTTACTCGCAGGCCTCTGCCCAGGCAGGTAGCCCATTCATCTGCCCTACAGCTGGTGACCGGCCACCTGATGTGGGCACAGACAGGGACAGTGAGGGGCTCAGAGACACATGGGATGGTCCCCAGCCATGAATGCTACCCATGCCAGGGCACAGGGCAACGTGAAAAGGGACAGCTGAGTCCAGGGGACAGAGAGGAGCTAGACAAGAGATGGCAGGAAAGTGCTCTCAGGGAGAAGGGGGCGGTGGCCGTCCATGCACAGTGTCATCAGAGGACACCCAGCAGACCTCTCTGGCCAAAGGGGAAGGAGGGAAACAAGTCATGAAGACAGACAGGGCTCCTGCTAGAAGCCTCGGATGCCTGGTAAGCAGCACCGGGCTTTGTGCTGGGTGCAGAGGGCCCTAGAGGCTCCTGAGCAGGAGAAAGAGCAGAAGGAAGTGAAGAGTCAAGGAGCATAACGTGACAGCAGGATTCAGAATGAGGGGTGGCAACCCCTCCCCCAGGGCTGAGGCTGTCCCATTAATCAAGGTGAGACCAGAACAGGACAGGAAGATGCAGTGGAAACGCATGGTAACTGGTGGGAGGGGTGATTAATTGGGTACAGAGTGGTGGCTGAGGGCACAGGTCCTGGAGTCAGCTGGACCCAGGTTTGAATCTGGCTCTGGCACTGCCAGCCATGTGGCCTTGGCCCTCAGTTTCCTAACCCATTAAATGGGCAAGATAACCCTGCCCACTTCCTAGGGCTGGGGGATGAGAACGGGTACTGACCAGGATGGAAATGCGCAAGCGAAGACAGGGAGGGAGGTCTGGACATGGAAGAGCTGCCCGTCCCCTATTCCTCAGTGGGACTTCTCCAGGTTCAGAGGGCACCCCACACTGGCCCTTCTGTGCCTTTTCTTTTCTGACACCTTATCTCACAGACTCAGACACACTCACTTCTCACAGAGAAGGTGCCCTTGAAGGGCCTCTGTGCTCAAATGTCACAGGAACTGTGACAGGACAGACCCTCAAGGTGGAAACTGAGGCTCACACTGGCTGATGTCCAGGTAACCCCGCTAGGAGGTGGCAGAGCCCAGCCCTGAGACCCTCGCAACCCTGCCTCCTGGAGGGCCTGGTGGGAGGCTCAGGGTGGGTTTGGGGCTGAGCTTCAGCGGGTGCCACAGGGAGCTGGTCACGAGGCAGACTCTGCCAGGGAACTCAGAGGAGCTGTTTTGGCGGGGGGTGAAGAACAGAAGCTAGGGGCCCTCTGCCACCCGAGCCCCCAAGCCTGCCACACACCCAGTGACTGCGGACAGGACAGATGGAGTGCAGGCCTCCTGCCCCAGGAGGGGGTGCCGGCACTCACCATGTACTCCATGTTGGAGGCTGGGGGATGCACCTGGGCCCGCAGTTTATTGTGCAGCATGAGGATCTCCTCCTGGTCCGACCTTGGGATGGCTCTGCGGACCCGGGCCTGGGGCTCGTCCTGCTGGTACTTGCTGAGCAGCTTCTCTAGGTGTGTGACATTGGGCAGAAAAAAGCCTCGGGCCCCACAGACCAGCAGCACCAGCCCCAAGGGGATGAGGCCATTCAGGGCACAGCTCATGGTTCCTCTCTGGCAGCAAGAACAGAAGTGATGGGCAGCCTGGGCTCCTGGGGCAGAGCTGGGTGCTCGGGAGCTCTGAAAGGAAGCAGAGGGCAGGGGAGAAAACATCAGTCGGTATTAGACCAGCTCTCGCGTTGGCTTCAGCAGTGAGCGGAGCAGGCAACATTCTTCCCACTTTGCAGATGTGGAAACTGAGGCTCACAGGAGCTCAGTAACCAAAGTCCCACACACAAGAAGGGCTTCCAGCGAGGCCAGCTGCCGGACTCCACAACGGACATCCTGGCACAGTCTCTCCTGGACCCCAGTTCTCTCGTCACCATCTTTTGTCATTTTGAGTCAGTGTTTCCACTCATTCAGGACTCAGGTGGGCCTACGGCCTGAGTGAAGGTCTGTCCCCTGCTCCCAAAGGACATTGATACGGCCATTTCGCGTCACCAAAGGGTCTGCCCTGAACAAACGTTGGTAGCCAACTTCCTGGTCCCCGTGAAGTAAGACTCAGTTTACCTAATGTGGCTAACAGGCACTTCCAGATCCATTGCTGCACAAGACTCCACTTACCACAGCCCTTCCATTGCCACCACCCCCACAGTCGTCACACACTCCAGAGTGTCACCAGCACCAGTCAGGGACCCAGCTGCATGCTCGGCCGAGCAACAAGTCACCTGTCGACTTGATCCTCAGAGGAAGTGATAGTGGAAAGAGGAAAGACCTCCAAGGGGTGCTGTGTCCCCCAGTCTCACCCTCGAACCTGCCTGTCAAACCCATTCAACAACCAGGCACGTGGCCTCCCTTCACCAGCTCCTGTCTGTTCCAGGCACTGGCAGGTGCTACCCTTTTGGCTACTAAGTTAGTGGTCCACGTGGGTAATCAGCACCCCATGGATGTATCAGGATGGTCACTTCCTGTGGGTTGGCAAAGCCAACAGCAGTGCAAGGGGACAGAAGAAGAGGGCGGGCTGGGACTCCCAGACCTTCATGGCCTTGTCTTGGAGACACACTTCCCGAAGTGTGTCCTGGGAGCCCAGCCCTGACACCTGTTAGGGCTGTGGGGCCGCATCACTGGGATTCGCCGTCTCGGAGATCCATGGTGCCAACCGCAGGAAAGAAAGCGCTCTCGCTTTTATTACCCGTCAAGGATCTTGATGGCCCTTCCTTGCCTTTGCTCTACAAGTCCTTTCCCCAAATAATGCTCTTACTAAGCCTTCTTCCCTGGCACTCAGCTGAGGAAGAGCTGCATTAGTCTTTGAATACACCCGCTAACTTGAAAATTCCAAGGGCCGGTATTAGGTGAATTTCCGCTGTGCCTTTTGTTCCTTCTAAAAATCCTTCCTGGGCATCTGCATGGGTGGGTCACATCATTCGCATCGTTCCCAATCCCAGGACCACACAGGGGTCAGTCTGTCATCATGCCCATTTTACAGATGTGAAAGCTGCAGAGGCCTGCAGAGGTGACACCACAGGCCCAAGACTGCTGTACTGGTAAGCACAGATGCTGGGACTAGAACTCGGGTGTGACAGTTCTGAGGGGTCTCACCTCCACTAAAGGGCTGCCAACGGTGATCCTCCTCCTGGCTGTCACCTGGTCCAGGCAGGGCTTGAGTGTGTTCATTTATGTCTCTCACCTCTGCTTTACTCCCAAAGGAGAGTCGATCAGTCACCTGATGACTGTTATTGAGCACTGATTTTGTGTTAGACCCTGGGGAGACAGGCGAGAAAAGCCACACCCCCGCCCAGTGGGACAGGGATGACTTAAGACATCACAGGGAGCTGGAGGAGGTGGCTCCCTGGGTGGGAAGGGCGGCAGCTGTGCCTCCATGCTGACCCACTCAGAACCCTGGGAGGCTTGATCCCGGTCTTCACCCACATTAGTGATCACCGGTGCTCGCCAGTCAAGCTGGCTGGGACTGAAAGATGGCAGCCAGGGGAGGACATCCTCAGGGGCAAGATACAGAGTAGGGCAGAGTGGGGACAGGCCGCCTAAATGAGCAGAACCAGGGATCCCAGGAGGCAGGGCAGAGCCGAGGAGCCATGGGAAAGAGGCAGTTCCCATCTCTGACCCTGGAAACTCTCCAGGGTCCTGACCGAGTCTGCGCTTCAGATAAAAATAGCCACCACTCGGGGGGGTGGGGGGGTGCTGGGATCTCTGTGGCGTGGGCCACATGGGGCCTCCCTCTCACGGAGTTCCCTTTGGGGCAGGCCCTGGGGACTGCGGGGAGGACTCTGCGTGCACACTCACCCCTCTGGGAGTCAAACCAGTAATGCAGAACCCCTTGGGGTCCCTGATTTCTTTCTCAGGTTAGTCACACCACCATATATGAGCATTTCTCAGCTGCAGAAGGCCAGGCTGAAAGCAGTGCCAAAACCCACTGACGCTGGATTGACATTCGAGATGAAGTGAGCGAGGACTGACATCACAAAGCGTCCACTCTGGCATCACGGCCATACTCGATTTGCTCTCTGCTCTATGCCAACACAGCTACAAGGGCAGGGCACCCGCGAACGCGAGACATGAACTGCGTATATAGCTCAGCTGTGTCTTGGCTGGACTAAACCCTGGGTTTGGTTTATGCTGCCCATGGGCACAGCGCAAATGGCTATCAGTAGGAACAATCAGCAAATAAATCGTGGGGGGAGTCACGAGGTAGAACATTATATAGCAGGTAAAAGGGATGAACTTGAGCTATGTGTCAGCATAAAACTCATACTGTGTTGGGTTAAAAAAGCAAGTTGTAGGCCATTATGCCAATTGTACTATTTACATATATTTCAAAACATGTAAATCACATTTTATATATTTTTGGATATGCATGTATATGTATAGACAAACATCTATCTGTGTACGTTATATGCATGTGTCACACACACATGCACAGACACATGTCTGTATCTTTGTGACTGTATCCATTTGTGTGTATGTGTGTGCTTGTATGGTAAATCCAGGACTGCATCAGAACAAGTTCATGGTGGAGGTTGACTGCGGGGTGAGGGCAGTGGAACTGGGAAGGAGAGTGTGAGGGACTTCATCTTTATCTTTAACATGTTATTTCTACTTTAAAATCTCAAACAAATATGGAAGTGTCAGCTTCTGTTCACTTTAGGTGGGTAGACAGGCTGAGCTGCCAGAAACCGCAAAGCTGTAGCCAAAGAGGGTGTCCTCCAAGTCGGGACCCAGGTGGCGAACGCACCCTGTCCTTTGTACTTGTCCACTTTAAAACAAAGCAAAACGCCAATGCGTGAAAGGTCGGTGAAACAACTGCGGGTTTCAAGGGCATCTTTCTGGCATGCTCCCCTGAACAAGTGTGACCTTATTCCAAAGTGAAGCCACCTTCAGACTGACTATTAAAGGGGCCCCACATTCCAGGGTCCTATAGACTGGTCCTTCCCTAGAAGGTTCCAAAGAGAACTCATAAAGCCTTAGCGGGAGCTTTACAGTTGGGAGAACCATGGGGTTTCCCAGAACTGCCCATTGGAAGAAAACACCGTGAAAGGAGAGAAGAGAGGAAGTTTCTTCAAGCCTTCTCTGCTCTGGGCCAACCGCTGGCCTGGGAAACGCAGGCTTGCCCTAGTCACACCATTTGCGGCACCATGCTGGGCAGCATGTCCAGTATTCTGTTGGGTCTGAAAGTGGGTTGGCCTGACTGGAGCTCAGGGTGCGTGGGGGGTCCATGTTGGAGAGGGGCAAGGCCCAGATCTTGATGCTCCTGCTAAGTCTAGGCAGCAGAAGAACACTGAAGATTTAAGCAGAATCGTAGCAATAATAAATAGGGCTTGCGTCTCACTCACATCTGCACTCCCAGAGCCCAGCATGGTGCTGGCACAGGGGAACCGGCCCAGGGCTCTGGGCTGGGTGTGTCTCTCCTAAATTCATATGTGGAAGCCCCAACCCTTAGCATCTCAGAATGTGACTGTATTTGGAGATCAGGCCTTTAAGGATGTGATTGAGTTAAATGAGGTCACAGGGGCGGGCCCTAATCCAATACAACTGCTGTCCTTATAAGAAGAGGAGATTAGGACAGACACACATAGAGGGAACACCATGTGAAGACACAGGGAGAAGACAGCCATCTATGAGCCAAGGAGAGAGGCCCCAGAAGGAACCAGCCCTGCTAACACCTTGATCTCAGACTTCAGCCTCCAGAACTGTGAGGCAAAACTGTTTACTCTTGAAGCTACCCAGTCTGTGGTCCTTGGTCACGGCAGCCCTACCAAACTGATATGTGTATCAGATAAGTGGGTGAACAGGGCTATGTTCTGAATATCCCGCTGGGCACTCTATGGAAGGAGGCAGGGTGGAAACAGAGAGGCAAGTTAGGAGGCTGAGGCAAGGCTCTGGCTGGGACCTGGTAGTGACTGTCGGCACACTGTCAAAGCAACAAGCCCCACTGGGCGGGGCCTGCTTCACAGGCAACACCAGCACCCTTGCCTGTTCTGACCATCCAGCCTCTGCCGCCCAAAGAGCTCATTCACAGCTTAGGGCCAAAGTACTTCAGTCTCTTTCCCATTTACAATAAAAACAAAAACTTCTTACAGATGAGACACACACACTGTCCAAGGCTGCCTGAAGCTTTCCAATGACAAGCACATGCCCCTCCCCCCGCCCCGAGGGAGGCTGGCGGGTGCTTACACTGTGGGAGACCTACTGTGTGCCAGTCGCTACATTTCTCAATTCTTGTCCCAGTGACCCAGAGGTTTAGGTTCCACTCTCCCATTTTACAGATGAGGAGACCGAGGCCTCCGTTGTTTAAGAAATCCACTCAAGATTCTACCCGGGGTTGGAACACAGCTTCATCTGACCTCCTAGCCCTTTCCGACTGCTACCCCATGGATTTCCTGTCACCACCCATGCAGGGGAGGACCTCCACCAACAACCCCATCTCCCTCTGCAATCTTCTTTGCCCTCCTCTGCCTCCTGGTAAGACTGCTGGGCTCGGTGGAGCTAAGGCACTGGCCCCCTGGGGTCAGATGGTGGCTCTGTTGATGAGAAGGCACCAATGTGTCACCCCTAGGGGACCAAAACCTTTAGATCATGGTGACATTTCACCAAAACACGCCCCTATTATTGGGCTTAACACCCCTCTAATCTCCATCTGTCGATGAGCCTTTGACTCAAATGTGACCCGCTGACCTCTGATCCCCTGGTGTCAATGGGTGCTCTCTGCAGAGCACTCTCCAGTTGCTGGGGTTCTGGCTGTTTTCCCAACGTCCTGGAGGAGCTCACACATCACACCCACACAGTGAGGCTGACACTCTTTGGCTCTGTACTCCCGCTCTCCAATTCTCCTAGGGTTGCCAAAGTGGCTTAAGAGGCAGGCACCCCCAAAGGCATTTTCTAGAGGAGCCCTCTTCAGCTCTGTCACCCCTAGCCTCTTACCAACAGCTTGAAACATCTTCTGTGGACATCTCTACAACATGGCAGAAATGCTCTCTGAAAGATGTTGTTCTTTGCCAAAGTTGCAGAACGAAGCCTAACAGGTCTGTGGGTGTGATTAAGCAGACCACAAATATGGTAAAGTCAGCGAGGTCTCATGGGAACACACCAGACCCCAGGCCACCAGAGAGGTGGGGAGGGACCTACAAGGCTTTCAAACCCAGGGTCAACAGGGAGACCCAAGACTGGTGAGTGAAAGTCACAGGAGTTAAATTACTGCAGCGTGGCCCATCGCTTCCATGGACTTTGATCTCTGCCAGGGAGGTGGTTACTTTCAACCCCATTTTACAGAAAATGAAACTCAGTCCAGGAGACCTGCCTGGTATCTGTGAGGTTGTACAGCTAATGGAACCAAGTCTTTCTGAAAGCTTGGGGAACTTTCAACCTCCTACAACCGCCCCCTCCTCTGGCCAAGGTTCTGTGGATCCACAGGGGGTCAGCAGATCCTCATGTTCCCAATCTAGCAAGGAATCTTCTTGATGGTCACCTCCTGAGAGATGCTGCCACCAAACTCAGCCCCCAGGAGCAAGTGAGAGAAAGGGCACATGGTTTGTTTAACTTCGATGCATCATCTTGCCCGGCTGCCTTTGCCTGTGTTTAGGAAAGTCTGCCAGAAAGATGAATCTTAGGACTGAGCCTGTCAGCAATCGGCTCCGAGGCTGTGCCAAACTCCCTGCTTTTGCACATGCTGTTCCCACAGCTCATCCTATGAACCTGACCTACCCCCTCCCTCCCCCCGCTGGCCCAGGCTAGGCAGATTAATTCCTGCTCCTCACTAAAGACTCAACTCTGGGATCTCTGCTTATTCATGCCTGCAGACCTATCGGGCTCATTCACAACTGAATCACCAGTGTCTGCCAAGTTGGTATTCAATAAATATTCATAGAATGGATGTGTGGCTCTCCTCCTCCACAGATCAGAAGAGCTGTACAAAGAATATACATGATGTTGGCTTCTTCATTATGGCCTGAAGCTTGGGCTCTCATGCAATAGAAATCTGGGTTCAATTTGTGACACTGCCCCTCACTAGTTGCATGTAGCTAGTGAGGGGCAGTGTCCTCGGACATGGCATGTAGCTTCTCTGGGCTCCAGTATAAGCATCTATAAGGTAGAGGGGAATTATAGGACTTGTCAGACATTGGCAAACAAGACCAGCAAGTCTATAGGCATGATGAAGCTCCAGAAGGCATCAGGGAGGTAGTGACTCTTCAGCCAAATCTTCATCAATGAGCTGGGATTAATCTGCCCAGGCTGGGCCAGGGGAGGGGCAGGTTAGGGTCTAGGGATGAGCTATGGAGTGAGGAATGAGGGAGGGAATAAACATGACCATGTTAGCCATGTAGAGTACAACTAAACAGTGTTAGCTGTTATAGTAATGGTGCTGCTGCTAAATGCCCCACAGACACATTGTTTGAAGGGACTCTTAGAAGGCTGGTGTTAATAAAGGGGAATGCAGTGAAGAAGACTCTTCTCTCTTCACCACATTATTTCAAAGCCTCACTTCTGCCTTGAGATGAGATCTAACTTTTAAAATCCTAATAAATGTCTAATGTTTAAGGAGGAGAGGGAAGAACCCTCTCTTAAGTTTAAAACATACTTTAGGGACTTCTGGTCAAGATGAAGGCATAGGTAAACACAGCTGGCTTCCTTGCCCGACCACAGTAAAAATTACAACTAAACTACAAAACAACCACCATCCAGAATTGTCAGAAAATTGAGCTGTACAGAAGTCTGACAACTAAGGAATTAAAGAAGTACATTTGTCCAGATGGGTAGGAGGGGCAGAGACATGGAGACGTGGAACAGATGTCTCCATGCCCACGTGTGGTGGATAAAAATTGAGAGGGATACCTCAGGAGTGAAGGATTCCAGCCCTACACCAGATCACCCAGCCTTGGGTCCCAGTACCAGGGAGATAAGTTCCCATAACTTCTGGCTGTAAAAATCAGTGGGGGGGTGGAGTAATGGAAGAAACTGAGGGATTCTCAGGCATTTCCTCTCAAAGGGTCCACAACTGACTTAGGGCTTACACAGACTCACTCCTTCTGGGTTCCAGGACCAACGTAGCAGCTGAAAGGGCACCAGTGGCATACGGGGAGAAACCGAAATGTCTGGCATCAGGGCAAGTGCCAGGGAACAGCTTCCTCCTGGACAAAACTCCAGAGTCCAGGCTATAGCCATTGACCCCTTTCTGAGCCCTCCCCCACACAGAGCCACAGAGCTGGGACACCATACAAGAAACTCCGTCAACCTGGTTCACACAGGTTGTCCCACCCTGGTAATTACCTAAGGTCCCACCCCACCCAACTTACTGGTGCACTTTTCTACAATAGGGCACACTACTAAAACCGGGCATGAAAACAGCTCTACCTAATACATAGAAACAAACACAGGGAGACTGTCAAAATGAGGAGACAAGAAACAAGGCCCAAATAAAAGAACAGAACAGAACTCCAGAAAAAAAACTAAACAAAATCAAGATAAGCAATCTATCAGATACAGAGTTCAAAACACTGGTTATGAGGATGCCCAAGGAACTCATTAGGTACTTCAATAGCATAAAAAAGAACCAGGTAGAAATGAAGGATACACTAAGTGAAATAAAGAAAAATTTACAGGGAATCAACAGTGGAGTGGATGAAGCCAAGAATCAAATCAATGATTTGGAACATAAGGAAGAAAAAAACATTCAATCAGAACAGCAAGAAGAAAAAACAAGGATAGGCTAAGGAGCCTCTGGGACAACTTCAAACATACTAACATTCGAATCATAGGGGGTGCCAAAAGGAGAAAAGAAAGAGCAAGAAATTGAAAACTTATCTGAAAAAATAGTGAAAGGAAACTTCCCTAATTTGGCGAAAGAAATAGACATACAAGTCCAGAAAGCACAGAAAATCCCAAACAAGATAGACACAAAGAGGACCACATCATGACACATCATAATTCAAATGCCAAAGGTTAAAGATAAAGAGAGAATCTTAAAAGCAGCAAGAGAAAAACAAGAGAGTTGCCTACAAAGGAGTTCCAATAAGACTGTCAGCTGATTTCTCAAAAGAAACTTTTCAGGCAAGAAGGGACTGGCAGGAAGTACTCAAAGTCATGAAAGGCAAGGACCTACAATGAAGATGACTCTCTCCAGCAAAGCTATCATTCAGAATCAAAGGGCAGATAAAGTGCTTCCCAGACAAGGTCGAGGTAAAGGAGTTCATCATCACCAAGCCCTTATTATATGAAATGTTAAAGGGACTTATTTAAGAAAAAGAAGATCAAAACTACGAACATTAAAATGCCAATAATTCATAACTGTCAACAGTTGAATAAAAAAAACTAAGTAAACCAGTAGAATAGAAACAGAATCATAGATGTGGGGATCAGTTGGAGGATTATCAGTGGGAGGGAGAATGAGGAGAAGGGAGAAAAGGTGCAGGGATTAAGAAGTACAAACTGGTAGGTACAGAATAGACGGGGATCTTCATATCGGTATAGGCAACGGAGTAGCCAAAGTATGTATATGCATGACCCATGGATATGAACTAAGGGGGTAGATTTCCAGAGGGAATGGGGGGTACCAGGTGGAGGGGGGCACAGGGGATAAATTAGGCCAACTGTAATAGCATAATCAATAAAATGTATTTAAAAATAAAATAAAACACACTTTATTCAACACATGGCTTGAACTGCAGCCACTCTCTCCCACCTTGGGAGAAGAAGGAAGGCAGGGGAAGCAGGTGCCAGGATGACATCTAGATCTAGAGCACCAATGCTGACCAACAGGCCAGGAGCCATCTGTGCAGATGTGCACGGTAATTCACACTGATGACAATGACCCAGCTCAGATGCCATGGCTGCCATGGAGCGCTCTGTCCTTCCAGGGCTCAGGCTTAGCTGAATGAACATCCTGGATGTCCTAGAACTACCAGCCTGCATTGCATCTGTTCGTACTATTTGCCTTGCAAGCTAGACTACGTGCTTCTTGAGGGCCAGAATCAGTGACGTGCTGGTAAATGTTTAATAACCAACACTCACAAAAATTTTTTTAAACCCACCCTTACTTGTGGTGTTTGCCAATTGCCCTGGTATAAACACTCGCACCGTGGCCACTTCCAGCACACAACATGAGGTACTGAACATGGGGTTTCCAGAAAGACTTGTGCTAGTATACCAATAGCCTCAACAGCAGAGGTAATAGTAAAGCGTAGTAAAAACTTAGGGCATGATGAGTCTTGAGTGGTTAATACCTTTGTTTTAAATATGACCGATTTAGCTATAAATCTATATCATTTAATGTTTAAGGGTGGTTGTATTTAACTGGCTCACGACCTTTCTGAAACTTGAACTAGGGAGCCAGCCCCAGCACACCAGTGGCTGCCTCTAGCTTGTTCAACGTCAAACCCCAGTGGGGATTCAATGCTCAACGAACAGCCATCACCAAAACCCGGCCAAAGAGTGATGAGTGTGGATGAAACAGCTGGCCTCTACTCCCAGCATCGCATGTTCATCTTCTCCACGGACTAACGGGGCCACTGCGATTATGAGCCCTATGGTACAGATGAGGAGACTGAGGCTCAAATGGAGAAGCAACTTGCTCACGGTCACACAGAAGGCCCGTGGACGGTGCTGATGCATCTGCCACACTCCGTCTGCTTAGCAATCCTGGCTTGTCCAGGCAGTGGTTCCCCCAAACGCCAGGGCTATACTGACCTCCAGCCCCATGTCAGCCCGACTCACTCAGTGAGTCACCCCACCCACAGGACAGCAGCTCAGCCCAGGATGCCTTGGGCTCTGCTCTTGCTCAGAAGCACAAAGGAGAACTCGACACAGGAGCGAGGCCAAGCACAGATCAGAGCGATACCCACAAACCACCCACAAATTCCAGGAACAGAGTGGTGGATGGGAGGAGGGAAGAGGACCCCCCAGCAGGCATGTCTTGGGCAGATCCCAGGACTGGGCAGAACCTCTCAGGGAGAGCGTCTGGGTCAGTACCAGACACCCGGGGGTGGGGGTGGCCGGCAGTCGTGTTGGTTTTCCTTAAACCCTTCTCCGCAGGATTCGGGCTGGACAGGGAGGAAACAGGCACCTTGGATTCCCCACAACCAAGGCCGGCCGGCCCGCAGTCCACTTGGCTTACGAGAAGCACCCACCCCATGGCACCTTCTTCCCTCTTGTGCCCTGGGCAGGAGGTGTGCCTTTACGGGATACACACTGAACAAGTATAATATACAACTCACTCCATTTTTTACATACTACACAGAGAATATACAAGATTCTGGACCAAAAAAAACCTCATTCAACAGGCACGTAATCTCCTTTGCGCAAAAAAAAAAAACTAAAAACCAGGGGCATTCAATGCAAGCCGAGAGGATGTATCAAAGAAGCCACGCTCAAGTGACTGGATAGTAAATTAATATGGGCTTAGAACTCCCAGCACAGGCCTGGCCAGTGTGGCTCCATTGGTCGGATCATTCATTGTCTTATACACCAAAAGGTTGCAGGTTCAATCCCTGGTCAGGGCACGTTCCCAGGTTGCACGTTTGACCCCAATCACGGTGCATCTGGGAGGCAACTGATTGACGATTCTCTCACATTGGTGCTTCTCACTCTCTCTCTCTCTTCTCCTTTCTCTCTCTCTAAAATCAATACACATATCCTCAGGTAAGGATTTTTTAAATATTTTTTGAAAAAAACACCCCACACATAACGCCGGGGGCCCTTTTCTTTTTTCTTACAAAGGTATGAATGTTTCCTTGGGCCAATGCTCTCAGCAAAGCTTTGGGTGAAGAGCAGGAAACAGCCATCTCCAAAGGACAAGACATCAAGGACTGCCACAAGGTGCGTGGAAAAGCAGGGGCATTGGGTCAGACCCAGGTTCAAATCCTGACTCCACTATGCAGAGCTGCACAGAAAGACCCTTTACCTCCCAGGGTCTCTGATTCCTAATGGGCACACGGAAGCCCTGAATTTCCCCCAGGGATGAAGGAGAGAAGATGTGAAGATTACAAAGTTAGTGGTTCTAGAAAGCCCAGCAGCAGAGTCCTAGGACCTAGCAGTGTTTAATGGCTGTTTCTTTCCCTTGTCCCCCTCAGTGAATTCAGGCATCCCAGATCACCTCTGCTCTTGGCTTCAGGGATGGCAGCACCTGGACCAGCCTCCTGCCTGAATTGCACCATTCACTGGTATTGGGTGGTATCGGCCAGGTTAAGGGACGACCCCTGGTTTTGAACCAAGCTCAAAGACACCAGCTCAGAAATTCTCTAGCACCAGGCTATGGAATCTCCACGCTGTTTTGCTAATGAAAATCCCCAGGGCAAATCCTCTGGTGGCCACGGAGTCCTTGGGATAGGCGAGGGAACAAGATAGCCCACTCTTGGGAAGCAGAGGAGACTAGCGACAACCAGACAAAGACAAACGGCAGGAGGGAAGCAGCCCTGGGAATAGGATGGGGAAGTTGAGCAGAGGTCGGCCAGGGACCACTCTGGCCAGGATGGACCTCAAGGAAAGGAAAGGCAGCAGGAACAGTAAGGACAAAGGCTTAGAGGGGGTCATTGTCCCAGCATGACCCAGGACAGGGGCAAAGCCAGTGGAAAGAGGGGGAAATGGGGTCAAAGAGGCAGGGAGGGCGAGGTGGTCAGGGGCCTCGGAGGCCACACCAAGGAGTCATGATTTTACTCTAAAATCAAAAACAAGCATGCGGGCGGGAAAATGAAGCTGACGGTGACAGGGTCTGATTTATGCTTTGAAAGCCTGTCAGCATGCAACAAGCAGACAAAGCTCACAGACATAACACTGAACTAAAGAAGCCAGACTCCAGTGATTAAACATGCACGGTGCTGTTTATGTAAAGTTCAAAACCAGGAAAAACCAATCTATGCTATTAGAAGTCCGGAAACGGTTACCCAGTCGGGGGAGGGATGGGACAGGCCCCAGGGGGACTGGCCAGGTCCTGCGGCTGATCCGGGGTCCTAGCATGCACACGCGCACTTTGAGAAAGGTATCTGCCAGTGCACGGATGAGCATGCAGTCCCCTCTAGTACGTTCAACTTTAATAAAACATTAACAAAAAGAAAGAAACTTTGAAATCTCTCTGGCTCCTGTTTCAAGGATGGACCAGGAGAAGCATGAGTGGCTGCAAGGGGAACACCCTTATGCAAGAGAAAATCCTCAGGGCTCTCTCCCCAGGAGTCTCAGGACTAAGACAAGGCTGGAGTCTGGTCTCGGACAGCGCTTCAAAGCGCACTTTCGAGTCCGAGCCCAGATAAAGCCCTGCGGCTGGCTGGGGCCTCCCACTTGGACCAGACACCCACTCTCCCAGACAGGGCCCAGTTCATCCCACGTCTGAGAGGGCACTTTGTCCAGTGATGCCAAGGCTGAAAATATCTCCAGTCCCAAGGAAGCCCCGGTCTTGAAGGTGTCTGGGAATAAAACAGTGTTTTCAGCGGCCGGGTGCTTCTCCCTGGGAGAACAGACTGGCTGTGTTGGGAGCCAGTTTGGGGCAGGAGGGAGAGAGGGCTTGGTGGAAGATAATGCTACACACGCAGATATATTTTAAACGTTATCCCGGAAACGACTCATGGTTTCCAAGGAGACATTTCGGGGTTACAAACACATGTCCTTCGCAAGCTCCTGGGCATACAGGGACACTAAACACGCTCTCAAGGAAGGTGCTGGAATGCTCAGGACACGTACTCGAGCCCAGAGCTAGAAGAGTACCAACGAGCTGAGCATTCTCCTGGAAGACAGACGTGTGGACATGCCAACAATTCGCTCTCAGCTGGCTTCTGACCCTGGCAGTCGTTCTAATTCCTGAGCCACTCACTCCACTCTTGCCTTGTGACTCTCTCTGGTCACACCAGGTCCTGTAAGCAGAACCTTCCACACAGTTTCCCCATCTTCCCCGACTCGCCAGTGCCCCCACCCCATTTGTGTCAGGCCCCAGGGCGAGTCTTCATTGGCTTTCTAGGGCAGTAGGTCTCACACTGGAGTCTGCGCCAGAAAGTGCTGGAAGCCTCATTAAGACAGATTGCCAGCCCCACTCCCGTAGCTTCTGATTCAGGAAGTCTGGGGAGGGGCCTGAGAACCTGCATTTCTAATGAGTTCCCAGGGGCTGCTATGCATCCCCCGCAAGTCTCAGTGAAACTCCACTTGGAGAACCCTGGCTCCAGACAGTGATAGCCGCTCAGACCTCATTCCCCACCTCAGCCTGGCATTTCTCAATCTTCCATCCTTGGCACACCCCCTTCCCAATCTCGCCCAGCTTTACCGTCTACGAGGACTAGCACACGTTTTGTATTTTTGTTCAAGTTGGCCCCGTCTGAGGGCTCCGAAAGTTTTACTTTTAAGAGGGAACTTTCCATCACCACCATTTGCAGAGAACTCGATCACTTCTACCTTGAACAGAAGCCGGAACAGAATTAAACACAATGAAAACGGAAACAAGGGAGGACCTCCCAGGTGGGCCCTGAAACTAGCCAGAGGCTTTGTTGCACAAAGTGCTCTCTTTGCTGTAGGGGAGGTGGGGGTGGGGTGCGGGAGTAACGTTAGGGACTGACTACCACCTGTAATGCTGACCCCGCCACAGGCAGAGGGAGGAACAGCCCCTGGAGTGGTGAGCTTTGCTGCTGGGTATGTGCTAACACTCAGTCACCTACAAGGTGAGCAGGGATGGGCTCCCCACAACTTGGGGGACACTGCTCATTCCACAGTGATCTGTTCTCAACTGAAAACACCGCCCTGTTACACTCCTGTGCCCCGCAGCCTGCAGCAGGGAACCCAAACTCAGTAGGGCTCACCGCACCTGCGTGGCAGACCCCCTTGCTGTTCCTGAAGTCTGACCCTTAAACTCCAGCCACACAGAACTTTCTTGCCTTTCTCCATGAGTGCCAGGCCCCTTCCTACCTCCGGGCCTTTGTACACAACACGGGTGCCTCCGATTGGTGCACCCTCGCCAACGCCCCACCCACTAGCACCTTTCCCTGCCAGAAAACGCTGCCCCCTTGCTCTGGAAGGATTTCTCAGGCTCTTCTCCAGTCAGTCTCAGCAGATGCCAGCTGGGTGCAAGCAGCCACTCCTGGAGAGTTCTGGGTGGGCTTTGACCAACCCAGAGAACTTGGGGCCAGGGTCGATTCCAGGACCACTTAGCTGCAAGTGAGACAGAAGCTCGATTCTTTTTCCTGCTGAGATAGTGTCCTTCTGCACTCATGATGGTGCACATTCCAGAAATTCAGATTGGAAATGTAGGATTTCATCATTTCTAACATTTTTTAAATGATGGTCCAGAAGTTGCATAATCCTCTCCCTTTCCCCCTGAATCTGTGGCTTCTGTCTAAGCTGACACAGCACTTGAGACAATGGAGAAGATAAATTTCCTTCGGGCGCAACCATGAGAAACTGCCTGTCCTCACAGCCTTGAAAGGGGGGCGTCCGCCTGGGAGTGCCCACAGTTACACAGACCGCGGTACAAAGCACAGCCCCCCAGGGCAACGTCTCAGACAGAATTCTCTGCCTGTGCTGCTGTGACCCTGGGGGGAGTGCCAACACCTCTCCCAGAACACCCAGACGCCAGATTTGCCTGTACCCAGGGCAGAGGGCCTTGGTCGGTTCTGAAATGAGCTTGAGCTGATTTGACGCTTCCTTCAGAGGGACTCAAGAAGAGAACACGGTTCCTCAGTAGGTTAATTTGACCTGGGAATTCCACTCCTGGTATAGACCCAAAGTAACTGAAACTGGATGTTTAAAGAAAAATGTGTCCACAAATGTTAATGGCAGCATTATTCACAACAGGCAGAATGAGGATATGTCCAAACTTCCATCAGTGGAAGAATGGAGAAGTGAAATGTGGTCCATCCATATATAACAGAATATTACTGAACCATCAAAAGGAATGGAGCTGTAACACATGGATGAACCCTGAAAACTTCAGACCAAATGAAAGAAGCCAGACACAAAAGGCCACAGACGTATGACTCCATCTATGAAATGTCAAGAATAGTGAGTGAGTCCACAGAAACAGAAGGTGGATTAGCCATAGCCAGAGGCTGGGGAGGAGAAAGAGGGGAGGGACTCCTTGCAATGGGGGCAGGGCCTCCTCTTGGGAGGATGGAAACGTTCTGGACTTCGATAGTGGTGACGGCACAGCACTGAGAGCGTACTTAATGTCACTGAACTGTGCGCTTTAAAATGGTTAACATGGCCAACTTTATGTCTATGCATATTTTACCACATAAAACCTTTTTTTTTTCCCAAGGAAAAAAAGGGGGGCATGGCTGGCCCTACCAACCACCCAACCCGCCCTCCCCCAGAACAAAGCATGCTCCATTTGGGCCTTTCCGCGGGGCTCTGGACCCTGACCCCACGAAGGTCTGAGGATCTGCTCGGCTCCAGGCACTGAAGATGGAACAAAATGATGCCTGTGCTGTAGTTTCCTTTCTTGACAAGCCGTCAGCCCCTTTGAGTGATGCTGGGTTTGCACATCTGGGACTGATCAAAAACCAGTGAGTTTGCAAAAGAAAAAAGAAGAAAAAAAGCCTCATAGGTCAGGAGCAAGCAGACACAGAGGCACCTCCCATACATAGTAAATTACGCTGGTGACAGAGAAAAGAAATGTTCCAGCTCCCGCAAGGCTGAAGAGGTCAGTGTCCGGGGTCCTGCCTCTAAAAGCCAGTTTTCAAATGCAACTCACTAAAGGAGACTGACTGAAGGCTAGACAGCCAATGTGGGGTCTTTGAGGGAGAGGAAGTGGGGGGACTCTTGGAGGCCCCATGCTCTTCTGCAGGGGCTCTATTCCTGTCCCCAGCCAGCCAGCTCTTCTCGCCAGTCTGGGAGCAGGACTCTGGGAGCCAGCATGGATCTGGGTCCTGGGGTGGGGCTCTCTGCCTTGATACCAGTACCTGTTGGCAGAGTGGAGCCCAAGCCCCCATGTCAGTGCATCCCCTTTGTAGGTCCACCCCTAACCCGGACCAGGGACCTAGACCTCAGGTGGTATGGGAAGCCTTGACTTAGCAGCAAGCTCTGCTGACAGATAAGTGGTTCGCCGTTGCATGAGTACTTTCTTCCAGGGTCTGGGACAGGACCCAGCCAGGAGGGCAGCTCTCCGCTGCCCTGGCTGTGTCATGCTGGGTACATGCCTTCATCACTCCAAGCCTCAAATTCTCTCCTCATAGAAAGAAGGACGGGCCAGTACCCATCCCATAAAAAAGTCAGTGAGGTCATCCACGTAAAACCCTAGGCATGGCTGGCCCACAGTAAGTGCCGCGTAAATGCCAGGCTGGTATGATTATAACTGTTATTATTACTACTCCAACTCCTATATCTTAAGAGACTCTGTAAAAATGAAACAGACCCTCTTTATTCTCCTCCCAGGATTCATGGTGGGGAGCTTGGGTCTTGGGATCAATTCTGCTGACAGCGGTTTTACCTGGAGCCCCTCTCAGACAAAACAACACCTCAGACACCTTGTGTGAAGGTCAGGTCCAGAGGTGGAGTCAGTGGCTGAGCAGAGAATTGTCTAAAGGGCTTAGCAGTTAAGTGTAGGGTCTGCAGCCAGACAGACCTGGGGGTGACAGCATGCCACACCAGCTAGGGGACCTTGACATGCACTTCACCTCTTTGAAATGGGGATCAAGAGGACTGCCCAGATGTGTTTTAGGGATAATAATGCAGGTGAAGTGCACAGCACAGGGCCTCGTGCCTGCCACACCAGCAGTTCAGCTCCCACAACCCCTGCTCCTCCCCCATGTGGGAACGGCCAGATCAGAAGCAGAAGAGCAGGTGCACAAAACACAAAAAAACCCTTGGAAGGTCCCTTCTCAATCTATTTGGAAAAGGGGACCTGCCCTTTGTCTTTTGCCACAGGACCCTAGTCTTTCACCTGTCTAGACCCTAAATGCCCTGACCCAGCTGGGAACAGTAGCTCTCCTATTCTGCCAGAATAAGGGGCCCAAGTGTTCAAGGTGAAAACTCACAAACCTACTCTAGGCACAGGCCCCCATCTGATTCTCTTGAGTAGCAGCTCACCTTTTGGCTAAAAGATGCCCGATTCAAGTTATACTTCAATCAGCAACCATCAGCTAAGCCCTTTCCAGCCTGTCCACCAGCCTAACACTTGGCAAAGGAAGTTCTAGGTCTGTCCCACATGAAGGTGGTCCATCTCCCCAGGACTGCAGAACCAAGCCCTCAGCTCCTAGCACAATTCTTTCCACACAAGTTTATGCAAATGTCCACTCTGGTTGAAGATACCCAGGAACATGTTCCCAAACCTGCAAGAACTCTGGTGCCCCAGGTCTGGACACATCCACGGCCATCTGGAGCTTTGGAGACAGAACTGGGTTTCAGCCTCAGCTCTGCCTGGACAACTCACTTCACCTCTCTAATCCCCAGTGTCTTCATCTGAAATATGGGAAGAGGAAGGCTACCTGCAAGGTTTGTTGCAAATGAACCAGCCATCCACATATGGGTAGACACATTCAAACTCATGCCACATCCACACTATCAGCTTTGCATTGATTGACGCCCACTGTGTACACAGAAACACAACAGATGCTAGCGCACTGCACAGGAAGGCAAGAATACACAGCCTTCAGAGCACGGATCTGCAGTCAGACTGGCTTTGAGTCCCGGCTCCCTCCCTTCCTGGCTGTGGTCTTGAGCAACTGAGTTGCCCTGGACGAGCCTTGGTTTCTCCCGCTATGAACCGGCTGGCGGCTGAGCCCGGTTCTGAGATGCAGGTAGGCGCTCAGTTTGGTGCTCGCACACTGTAAACCCTAAGAGCTGGCATCTGCCCTGGTTACCTCAACTCGGAGATGACGGGAATGGATCAAAGCTCGGAAAGAGTAAAGGAATCTAAGTCACACTTACAGGGCTCCAGTCACCAGCTCGCTGGCGTCTCCGGCGTTGTGCAGCGGCGGTGGCGGTAGCAGCAGCAGCACTGGCTCAGCGGGCCGGGACGGTCGGAAGACACTGGTCAACCAAGCCGCCGAAAGAAGCAGTGGATCCAGGGGCTCGATGCGCCTCTTCTTGTATGCTGCCCCTTAGGCCAGAGGCCACGCCCCCCTGGGGGCCGGCAGAGCTGATAGGGCCGCGCAGTCGCGGCCCTCGTTCCACCCCGCCTCTCAGGGCCCGCCCCTCCCGGGCTCGCCCCGCCCCTCCCCGCCCCGCCCTGCCCGGAGAACCACGCGAGCGGCCAGGACCACCCGCATCCTACTAGGAGGACGCACTCAGTTTCCTCATCGTGACCATAAAAGTATCAGTTCCATTGAGCGCTTACTAGTTGCCTGGCACTGTGCCAAGTACTTTCCACCAGGGGTTCGCAAATTTACCAAATCCTGTTTCTGTGGCTCAACTGGAAAACGGGAATAAGGAGGTGTCCTCCTAGGATTGTAAGAAATAAAATCGGCAAGGGAGTGGGCACGTAAACTGTGGCGCAAAATACGCACTTGCTAAATTTATTCTCATCCTCTGCACATGGGTAGAAAACTTCACTCTTGCCACCTGACTTAATCTCCCCCTCTCCCTCTCCTCTCTCTCTCTCCCCCTCCCTTTCTCTGCCCTCCTTCCCTCCCTCCTTTTCTCTTCCCAATGTGCAAATGAAGACTAGGAGATTATACTGGATGAAGCAGTAAAACCACATTCGATCCAGGCTAGGTAAGCGTCTTTACCATTGTTATCCAATCCAATGAGATGGAAATAATCCCTTTTCACAGACTGGGGAACTGAGGCCTGGAGAAGGAGTCCCCATAGCTAGTGGGAAGCAGCACAGGTTCAAACCTTGCTTTTACTACACTTTGCCTGCAGGCATTTAGCATCTGTAACAAATCAATTTGGAGCCAGAAGAAATAGCCTTTGAAACATGCAAGCCTAAGGACCATGTCGGTAGGTGAAGAAACCAAGGCTGGAGGAGCTGAAGGACTTCCTGTGCTCCCCATTCAGTCACATAGTGTGGACCTACTATTTGCCAGCACATGCAGCAGGAGCCTGTCCTCCCGCTGATGAAGACATAGGAATCAGCTCATTTATCACTTATTCCTTCACACACTCCCATTGAATCACTCTGCATCAGCCCCTGTGCTATGCAGTGGTGAGCAGGCTCAGACAAGCCCCCTCAAGAACCTCAGGACCTGGGGTACCCAGACAGGTGACAGCATTTGTGGGAATAAAGACCGAGAATGCGGAGGGCAGCGATGAGAGAAGATGATCCCTCCGTGCGGTGGAGCATGGATTCAGAAAGCCAGAAACTCTCTCCCCAGATTTGGATGCAGCTCAAATACAGATAAAGAATAACGTAGACATTCTCTTTTGCCTTTTTTCATTTCTTTTACTTTTCTCTCTTCTCTCAGTTTTTGAAGCATATCATTCTCGGCTCAACATTCATTCATTCAATACTTATTAAGCACCTACGTGGTGGGCTCTGTTCCAAGCACTGAAGTATTCAGAGGTGAACTGACTTGTTCCAGAACAACAATCCTCACTTGACAAAGGGAAAATCCAAACAGAGAAGACTGGTATTATTAACAGATGCCTCTCAGGTACCCAGCCCCACACGCATTGGCCTGTTCAGCCACAGCAATGCTCTGAGACTGGTGCTGGAATTGCTAGGAAACAGGCACAGAAAGTGTAGGTAGCTTTCCCCAGGCTCCTGGGTGGAGGAACTGGAATTGGAACTCATGCTCTTGCCCACTCAGCTGCTACCACTTTGTGTGCCATTACACTTTGGGTACAGGGGAGTGGAATAAACTGGGTCCCCAGCCCAGCAGAGGGCAAGGAAGGCTACGCAGGATGGAATTTCTCATGGCCCAGTATGTGAGTGGGGGTGGGGGTGGGTGTTTAATACTAAAATGCTCACCACTCTAACTCAGAACTCCACCTCCTTAATGATGCTTTTTACGGCAACTCTTCAGGCTCCTTGCTGATCCAGGACAGCTCTGAGGACACTCTTCCTAGCCCAAGCATTCCAGGGGCATCGTGGGCAGAGCTGCCACCTGAGGGGACCTTAACAATGTCATTCCCTGGCCGGGCCCCAACTCCCATCTAGGCCAGCAGCCACCGTCCCAGCACCCTGCACACAACAGAAACTTCCAGACCCTTACCACCCACCTTCTCCCACAGTTTCTGCTTTCCTCTTCTCCTGCTCTCTTCTCCTCATTTGCCCCACTGCTTCTTGTCGACCCCACTGAGTCTCCCTGGCCTGGCATCTGACTGTGCCCACCCTGGAAGCCAGCAGGCACTTACACATGCCAGGTGCTGCACCTGAGGCTTCACCAGCATCAGCCTCTCACAACCCAATGAGGGAAGGGGCTGTTGTTGACCTTGTTTCCTAGATGGAGAAACTGAGGCTCAGGTAAGTGAAAGTACTTGTCCAGGGTCACCTGGCTACTAAGTGATGGGGCTGAGACTCCAACTCAGGCAGTCCAAGACCAGAGCTCATGACCTTGGTCTCTAAACCAGGTGCCTAGAAGGGCCTGGGGAGTTCAGGGTTGCTGCAGTGTGAACCCATTGGCCATTTGTGAACTACTTCATATTTTTCTTCAATAGCCCAGTCAGGCTAACATTTCCCAAATGGAATGTTACACTTACTACTGCTGTGTAAGACAGTCTCCCCAAACCCAGTGGCTTCAGACAATCACTCTAGTTTGCTCATAATTTTGTAAGTCAGGAATCTGCAACAGGCCCAGTTGGTGCTTCCTTGGGGGTCTGTCTCTTGGTCGCAGTCAGAGGTTGGCTGGGGCTGCAGACATCTACGGGCAAGGCTGAGCTGGACATCCTGGCTGGTTCCCCCATGCGGTGGGAGCTCAGCTGTGGCTGTCAACTGAAGTACCTCCACGTGGCCTTTCCAGGAAGACAGTTTCAGGACATCCAGACTTTTTTCTTCCCCCAGAGCAAGCCTCCCAAGAGAACCGGGCAGAAGGCGCATGACCTTTTACGGACTGTTGTGGAAGTCATGGAGTGTCACTCTGTCATACCCTTGGTCAAATCAGAGTCTACCTAGGATCAAGGAGAGAGGACATGGAGCACACTTCCCAATAGGCAGAGCTCAGAGACTCTGCAGACAAGATACAGAAAGACACATAGGTCGGTGCCTGGTACTGACCACTCAATAAAAGACAATTCATCCTTCATGGGGGCTCAGTTAGCCCAGTGGGAGGAGTGCCATGTCTGCATCTAGACAGATGAGTTTGAACCCTAATGCCACCAGGTACCAGCTGTGTGTCTTTATTCAGTGTCCTGACCTCTTTGAGCTACTGTTGCCTCCCAGGCTGGATCAGCCTAGGGGCAGACTGAGTCAGTAGCTTGCAGGCTGGTGTCCCTGTCTGGAACCAGTCGGGCTGGGTTCCTGTCCCGGCTCCTGTACTTCCAAGCTGTTGGCCCTGTGTTCAGCTCCCCATCTGTGAGACGGAGGTGATGACAATGGCCTCTCTCTCCCCTCGGGCTAAAAAAATTGTAATATTTTTACTATTGTTAAAATAGTAAATGGTTACTACATAGGAAATACTCAGAATACTTGCACATAGCAAGCATTAGTTAATGTTATTGCTAATTGAGTCAACAAAGAAACAGAAAAGCTTAATTTTGATCAACTTTTCCATCGTTGTATAATCTTAGATTTCAAAAAAAATTCCCAACAATTAACATTTGACTTCGAATAAGATGGTGTGTTGTGAGCAACATTGGCTTGTGGGACGTCCTGACTGGGAAAGGACCACGATGCACCCAAGAGTCGTTGTGGGAAGGGACTGGCCACGATATCCTTAGAAATCCCAGCAAAGGATCCTGGTTGCTAACCAGGCAAGAGTTAAGGAATGGGGAGTTTGAGATGAAGGAAAAGGTCCTCCTGAAGAACCGTAATGAAGCCCAACCTGCAGCGGGAGCATGTGGGCCTGGTCATGACATCCTGGAGAGGTTCCACACCTCTGCCCAGGTGTGCTCTTGGAACCAAGGTGGGCTGATGGTAGGACCACACAGGTGAGTGCAGAACAGTGGAGTTGCACCAGGTAGTCTGAAGGTTTAATCATTCAAAGCAAAGATCAAGGTCTTTCTTTCTTATCTCAATGTGGTTATCATAGGGCTGCTGGGTCTTGAACTCATACCACTTGTTTTCATTGGAATCTCGAGCTTAGACATCAAGAGCCAAGGCTGGGGAATTTCAGCTTCTCACTTGCTCCTGACACACCCATTCAGCAGCTGCAGAATGTCACTAAGCCTCAAATTGGCATCGAAGACCACTAATGATTTGAGCCAGGGAGACACGGGGGACCCATTCTGGGATGGGCATGGCTTAGAAAGGGAAAAAAAAAGGCTTAGAAAGATGGTGACAGCTCTGTGTTGACAGGTGCCAATCATGTGGTCCTTCGGGATCTCAGTGGGAAGGATGTGCTTGACTTATTGGAAAGGAAGGGTGTAAGGGTTGAGACACGATAGTAAGAAGCTAGGAAAATTCCTTGGCAAGTGGAATAGAAAAGCTGAGACAGATAGCTGAAGGAACTGGCCAAGCTATTTACAGCTGAGTGCAGATGGTCACCAGGGCGGAAGGCCCCCGAGTGCAGCCAGGCAGTGGGAAAAAGTTACAAGGACCTCACCCCCAGGGTAACCTTTCCTTCCCTGGCCTTTCCTCCCTGGAGATAACATCTAGGCCTCAGCTGTATTTCAGCTCCAGGCCCAGAAAAGCAGCAAAACCAGGTGGGCAATGTCAGAAACAACTGTAATGACTAAAAAAACCCCTTCCCCGTCACTGACCAGTCAGCGGAGACCGTGACCCTGAAAGAGCACACCTGGAAACATGATGAAACCCTCCCCGGAGACTTCCCCTAAGATTCCCGCCTGCAAGACAGAGATAAAAGCCCCAAGACAAAGGACCCAGCACGCACACTCTCCCTCTGGGAGCAGCCTGAGCCATTCCCTTTCCCTTCTTCTTCCCCCACGTCTTTCCCCCCAGGCCCACGTCTCCTAAACTCCAGGCAGTGGGCAGCTGGCCGCTCGTCCCAGGCGGATCCCCTGAACCTGTCCCCAAGACCCCTTTTCTCTGACTTCCCAGTGAGCTCGGGCAGCCCAGCCCAGGCTCTCCTGTTGCCTCCTCCACGCTAAGCCCTTCCATGTTTCACCGTCCCCAGATTTAATAAACGTGCCCTCACAGCCACCTGGACTCGTGCTGTGAAATCTCTCCTACACGAAGTCAAGAACCCACACCCTCCATCCGGCCTGGGCAGCCCCGCTCAGGGCCAGGCCCCTGTCCAGTAACAGGGTGAGTTCCACATCTTCCACTGGCAGGCAATTCCTGGGGGCAGGGCAGGGCCTACTGGAGGGACTGAGGGATCTGGGCCGAGATATTGATGGACCAAGGCTGTAAGTAAGAAAAACACACTCAAGTTAGTGCAAGCAGAGGAGGGGACTTCTTGGTAGGATGCTGGGTTAGTGTGGAACCTAACAGTCAAGACCTTCAAAGAACTAGAATTAGCCCTGGAAGGGTGTCAGGCACCCGGCAGCACTGTGTATTTTCCCCACTCAGTATAGGGGTCCGTTCCAGAGAACTCTGCAGCCAGGCCTTCCCTATTCCCTGTGGACAGGACCATCCCACCAAATGGGGGTTCACAATTCCCTTGCTGCAGGGACCAGCTCAGGCTGTGCCCAACCATATCCCAGTTCTAACTTCCTAACAAGAGAATCTAGCAGGCCTCGTGTGGAGCAGATGCCTACCCCTGGTCAATCAAATGAGACCAAGGGGATTGACAGCGAAGCACGGTAAGCTGGGCAGACACACCCAGAGGCCAGATGGATGGGGAGGATCCACAGCAGAGCCTGCGGATACAGCCAGAAAAAGGCCCGGGATTCACGGGGGATGGTAGCTTGGGTTAAACATTCTACCTAGAAGGCTGAAGCAGACTTCAGCGGCGTCCCATTTCCTGTGCCTGGAATCCCCAACCATTTCGGTGCACGCCCACCTGACTTCTGAAAGCCACACCTGTATCTGTGCAGGGGTGCCCTGAGCTATCAGAACCCAGTGAGCCCACAAGCATAGGGGCCCTAAAGTGCCTAGGATTTGATGCCCCCTGGGCATTGGCTAATAATGGCTAATATGGTTGTGGATACAAATACCCCGGGTCCCATCCTCTCAGCTGAAAAGCTTCAGAAGTGGGTGTTTCCCCCCCCCCAAAATCCTCTAGTTGGCCCGGCAAATGTACCAGGTTCCTTCTCTTCCAGTCTCACTAACCCACCTCTTTTCTCCATTCCTTGCACCTTTCATATAACCTGCCCGCCCTCAAATCCTCAGGTCAGGGTCTGTCTCTGGAAATCAAAACTAAGACAAGGACCCTGAAGTTTGGGGTGAAGGTCTCTGGAGTCCCTCTATTCTTCTCAGATACCTGTGCATTCATTCATCTGACCATTGGATATTTACTGAGCATCTACTACATGCCACGGAATATGCTGACAAATGTAGGAGAAAAATAGGAAAGAACTGTCAAAGACTGAACAGCCATATAAAGACAAGAAGGCTTTTTACAAGAAGAGTTTGAAAAGCCAAGGCTTAGCTGTGGGGTGATCTGACTATATAAAAAGTATGACTCATGCAGGAAAAGTGGACACCAAATCCCAGAATATCACGGGCACCCCTTTAAAGTTTGAGAGCGGTCGTTTCGGGCAAATTAAAGGAATTCTTCATCCACACTGAATAGCAAATTTACCCAACTTGGGCTACCCCACAAGAAGCAATACAAGCGGAAAATGTAAATAGATGTTTTAGAAAAATAAATGAATGCTGGAGTTCATTTTTTATTCTATTTGATGACATTTACTGAGGACTTTCTTTGGACCAGGCATTCGGGCAAAAGAGATGAATAAGGCAGACATCACACAAGGCATTAAACGGAGGGCCTGGGCGAACGCTCAATGCAGCCCTCTGTGCTAAGTGTAGTTCCAGAGGCATCCAGAGGGTGCCAAGGAGCCCAGGAGATGGGCGGGGGGCGTCTGGACCCAGGGGTGGACTGAGGTGTCACGGATGTGACGCAGGGCCAGTGCGTTAACTAGGACCTTTTGTTGCTTGTCACAGAACCTTAACCAGGACAGACTGAAGGAACAAAAAGAGGTAATGTCTCAGTTTCTGTAAGTGGGAAGTCAGGAGAGGGAACTTCAGGCACACCTGGGTCCAGGACCTCAAACGAGATGGTCATGGCTCCCCACCCCCTCTCCCGGACCTCCCTGCTCCTCTCTGGGCTTGGCCTGGTCCCCTCCTGTTACTCCACGAGGTAGAGAAGGTGGCCCCTGGCAGCTACAACTCAACCCTGTCCCACTCTGCGGCCCAACAGCCGGCACCTCCCACCTGGCTGCAAATTGAGAAATCAAATCCCAGGGAAAGACATGACGGGCCTGACCCAGGCCACATGCCCACCCTGGCAGATGTCATCATGCCTGGTCCCGGTCCTTTGACCATGACGGCCGTGGTGCATGCCAGCCGGACTTCCAGCAGGTGTAGTCCTTTGCCTCAGAGCTGACTCCGGGCACAGGACTTCATGGCAGGCCCAAGTCAATACGGAATTCCACCCCTCCCAGCAGTACCCACCAATAATTTAATAAGAACTGCAGCCCAGACACCCCAGCTGCTTCCTCTCTCAGGCGGGACAACGCTGGCTCCCAGAGACCCCAGGTGATTGCACTCCAGGGACCACAGTGCTAGCTGGTCAGCAGCCATTCGTTACTGACTCCTTCCTGTCCCTGTCTCACTTCCTCACCTGCCTCCTGGTATTTCCTGGAATCATCTCCTCCAAGAAACTACCTGCTCTCACATCCTGTCTCAGAGTCTGTTGGGGAAAACCCAAGACAAGACACCCAGTCATTGCCACAAACCTGTGGGTGGGAAATGGGACCTCAAGAGGGGCTAACTTGTCTCACTCAGTGGCCAGGGCAGCTAGAGCCTGTGATCAGAGTCGGGGCGGGGTATCCGCCCCAAGGAAAGGGGGCTAGGCAGAGAGACAGCCACGATGGATGGATCTAGAGGAACAGGAGACAGGTCCGAGCTCTCTAGGCAGAGGGCAGCGCATGCAAAGACCAGAAGCATGGACCCCAGCATGTGCCAGCAGGGATCGTAGCGGGGAGGCGAGAGCCTTGAGTGAAGCCTGCTAAGCAAGGCAGACTTCAACCTGGAAGGCAAGAGTTGGGAGCCCCCAAAAGGCAAGCTTTCCAAATTGTGGGTATCTGTGGGGGGTGGGTAGCCTGTGGTGGGGAGCTGGAATGAATGATTTTGGGGAGAGCTCCTGGCAGCCAAAAGGAATGGTCAGCCACAACCTCCAGAACAGCTTCCTTCCTCCCGGCACCCAGGTGAGCCCTGAGCTCTCCAGAGGGAACTGGGAACTCCAAGTTCATCATCTACTGAGCACTCGATGGGAATCCTGCATTCCAGCCTTAGGCCAAAGCTGTGAGGTGGGAGCTACGGTATCCCCATCACACCAAGAAGAAGACTGAGGTTCACACGCCTAAGTGAGCTACCCAGGATCGATGGCACAGCAAGAGGTACGGAGGGTGTGAGCCCAGTGGACTCCAAAACCTGAGGTTTGAACAGTTTTGTCATTTGTGTATTAAATGTTAATAGGTCTGAGGCAGGGCTGTCCCTCTCTCCCCCTCTTTCTGGATCTATGTGAGTCCTGCATTCCAGTTGCGAGCTTTCACTGAGGAAGGGATAGCTGCTGAGGGGTGGGGTGGCCAGAAGGGCATCCTATTGAATCCTTTGATTAGGAAGTACTAGAACATTCAGGCAGCTGGCTGTCACAGGACCTGGGAGGAAAACGCTTTTATGACTTTGAGATACAAACAATCATCCCGGAATGCTCGCAAACCCTTCCTCTTCAGCCAAGGGAAGGTTTATACAAGGTGATGCCAAACCATCAGCACCTGGGGCAACCCACTTTGCGGCCACCCTGAGACAGTAACATCAGCTTCCCAATTCCCCATCTCTGTACTGGATCCCTTTTGCCACAAAATTCTCCAGTAGTGGCACCAACTGCTCACATTGCCTCCTCACACCTTTTCTCTTCTCTGTCTCAGAAACAGGAAGATTCTTGAATTCTCACTGAGAACATGTCACTCAGCTAGAACACTAGACTCCCCAGCCTGCCTTGCAGCTTCTCCTGTCCATAGAAATACATGTCAGCCAGAGTTACGTGTGGCTTCAAGAAAGTCACCCTAAAGGGTGGGGAAGATTTGCCTTTCATTGTTCTCCTTCTTCATTCCTGCCTGGAACATGGGTTTGATGGCTAGAGTGCAGCAGCCAGCTAAAGCCATGAGGTACCTTGGGAACAGAAAGCATAAATGTTGGCACCCAAGTCCATGACACTGCAGGTCTCTATATCGGTCCCACTACCTAGATCAGACTTCTCTTCCATAAATGGGAAGTAATTTCTATCCCTGTTTATGTGGAAAGGACAGGTGTGGTCTTTGTCCTTCATAGTAACTAATCCTGATGACATCATTAAAAGTGAAAAGAGATCTAATGTTAGATTAAAATTTTTTTCTCTCCTTTGAATCACCCGTCTGGCCACTCTTCATTTTGGGGTGGGGGGAATGATAAAATGGAAGTATGACGATCTCCTTACAAAAATGGGGAGGCCCCATTTCACAATTTCATAAGAAACTCCTTGCTCTCGCCCTTTGAAGTCCTTAACCCAGAACAGCCAAACCCATGTCTGAAACTCGCCTGCGTTCCCACCCTCACCCCCTGGCCTCCCTCTAATAACCCCGCGGAAGGTCAGAGAACGCTGATGACCATGACTAGGAATTCCTCAGAAAATTCAGCTCTTTCGGCAAATGCTGCCAGGGTGATTACGTTCTCCGTGGGTGACAATCGGGCTTTTCCAGACAAGGCTGCGCCCCGGGTTTCACACCCAGGATGTGGTGTTTCCAAAAGATTCTAAAGCTTTCTGTCAGCCTGGGAGGAAGCCACGCCTCTCCCATGGGTGATGTTCCGCAGGGCGCGAGCTGGACCCCTCCATGCCGGCCTGCGGGAAAGGAGGCCTTCCAGAGTGGAGACTGGTCTCCTTCCCAGTCCTCAGCAAGGGCGTCACGGCTGCCCACCCCTCCTGCTGCAGGGGGGCCCCCACATGTCTCCTCATGGCGCTGAGCTTCCAGATCCCCGGTGGGGCCTTGAATCCAAGCTCCATCACTTCCTGCCTTGAGACCTTGACTTCCCTGCCCCTCAGTCTCTTCCCCTGTAAAACGGGAATAAGAGCAGATCCACCTTATAGTGCTATCATAGTAGACGAGTTAACTGTCCAGAGCTCTTAGTTCTTAGTCCCTGTCACCCCTTCTATCCTTGTTCTCCAAGTTCCCATCTCTCCTCTAAATACTGTCCCCGATAAGCCTGACCACTGAGGGACACCCTCCCCTGTAACCCCCACCCCAGAAAGCAATCAAATAGCTACAGTTTGTGGTCAATGTTTGGAAAGCAGGGTAGATGAGAGCATTAGTGTCCTGGGGCTGCCAGAACAAATGACCATGACCTATGGGGCCTAACACAGCAGCAATGTGGTCTCTCACAGAACCCTCTGTAGTCTGTAGGGGAGGATCCTTGCTGCCTTTCCAGCTTCTGATCTGTTCCCGAATCCTCTTCATTATAGGGACACATCCTGTTGAATCTGGGTGGCCCCTAATCCAGTATGACCTCATCTTAACTTATTATATCTACAAGGACCTATTTTCAAATAAGGACGCATTCGGAGGTTCCAGGTAGACATGAATTTTGGGAAGACGATATTCCCTTGATTTTGAATTGCATGGCCAAGAATACGGCAGAAGGGATGCTGTGCTACGCCTTAAGATACTGGCAGCTTCCACTTCTTCCTCTTGGAAGCCCAAGCTGCCGTGTGGAAAGAAGCCAACAGCCAGCACCAACCTGAAGTTATGAGAGTGAACCATCCAGGATGGGTCCTCCAGACCCAGCTGATACATGAGCAAAAGAAATCAGTGCTCCTGTTCTAAGCCACTAAATTTTGGGGTGGTTTCTCGTGCTGCAAAGGTAACAGGATGAGGTACGATCAATCAGTTCCTTGTTTTTACGTCAGTGCGGGGCACACAGCAGGTGCTCACCGAGAGAGTTTGCCGACTGGGACAGAATCATCTCTGGCTCCCAAGAAACTGCTCAACAATGGTGACAACGCAAGTCAGGGACACCCAGTGGTCCATTAGATAGAACATGCCAGGCTCTGTCTTTCTTCTTGAGTAAAGTGAGATAAACTGAGGTGTTTATTTTCAAACAACGGGGTAGCTTCAGTGTTCCTGTTCAACAGGTAATACTGGGCCCTAATAGAAGACAGCCCGTCCAGAATCATCGGCAGGCTCTGGCTGGGTGAGTATATGAATTCGTGAGACCTGGAGATGTGCAAGTCCTAGCGGGTGCTTTTACCTGAAGACAATTGCAAGAATGATCTCACTTTGCGTGCACATACTCCAGATCATTGTCATCCATTGGATAACTGGGATCCTTTGTTCACTGGGTTCTGCTTTCAACCTAAGCCAAAGCTAAACATGTCTCTTCAACAGAAGAATGACAATGTGGTAAATCATTATCACGATGGCTCCTGGGGAACCCTGCCTCTGTGCCCCCGCCCTATGGCAATGTGACTTTGCCCCTCATCTTATCAGGAGGTGGAATCTCTGTCTTTGCCTCCATGTACCTGGGTTGGCCATGTCATTTGCTTTGGCCAACAGATTATGGTACAAGTGATAGGCACCTGTTCCAAGCTTGAGCCTCAAGAGGTCTGCAGTTTCTGCTGTCACTCCTTCAGACCCAGAGACAAGATGCTGTGGAGAAGCCGAGTCCAGCCTACTGGAGGACAAGGGGACCCACGGAGGCAAACCATGGTGCCTGAGCTGACAGCCAGCACCAACTGCCACGCACGAGCGAGCAGCCTTGGACCCTCAGCCCTAGTAAAGCTGTCAGTCACCCGCAGCTGCATGAGCGAGCCCTGGTGAGACCACAGAGGGATGACCCCTAGAGGGATTGCCATTCTGAGACCATGAGAATAGTACGTTGTCACTGTTTGAAGCCGCTACAGATTGGGATGCTTTGTTCCGCAGCAAAGACTAACAGGTCATGTAACAATAAACCTTGTCAGAGAGAAAGCCGTACGTTTCCCTCCAAACAGCCAACTGTCCAGTGAAAAATTCTGAGAATACTTTGTACTTCTGTCATAGGCTGAGTGGCGTCCCCCAAAGCCCTATGTTGAAGTCCTAACCCCCAGCCCCTCAGAACATGGCTGTACTTGGAGGTAGGTCTTTCAAAAGGCAATTAAGGAAAAGTGAGGTCATCAGGGTGAATTCCAATCCAATATGACTGGTGTCCTTATAAGAAGAGATGAGGACACAGATATGCACAGAGGGAAGACCATGAGAGGCACAGGGACAAAATGGCCATCTGTGGGCCAAGGAGAGAGGACTCAGAGGAAACCAACCCTGCCAGCATTTTGATCTGGACTTGTAATCTCTAGAACAGTAAGAAAACGATCTCTCTTGGTTGAGGCCCACAGTCCGTGGTACATGTCATGGCAGCCCAAGCAAGCTGATACAACTTCCTAGAAGCTCAGGCTGAGGGCTGCCTCCGCCTCTCCACACCTGGAGCTAGAAATCTGCATTGAGCTTACTCAACTCCTGCTTTGTCATCTCAGGAGAGGGAACCATTTCCTTTCCCCAAGGGCCAAAAGGGGCCTCCAGCCCCAAGCCCACCCGACACTCCTGGCACTCACTCAACACTTGTTAAATAAGGACTCACAATATGCCGAGCCCATGTAGTGTGGGCAATCCCCATGCTTTCTGCAGGGGTATGTGTTGTTTTTATCCCTCTCACCCTGGGGAAGGAACTGAGGCCCAGAGGAGCTTCCCTGCCTCCCAATGTGCACACAGCTGAATGGAGGGCTGGAACTCGAAGTCCCAGCCAGGCCTCCTCCCACATCTCAGTCTCCAGCATTCCAGGTCTTCCCAGCACGGAGGTTTTCCCCCATGGAGGTCAGCTGAATAATGTCCCCCATCCTAATCCCTAGAACTTCATGTGGTACATTAGCTTCCTAGGGCTGCTGTAACTAAGGACCACAAAGGGGGCGGCCTAGCACAACAGAAACGTATGCTCTTACTGTTCTGGAGGCCAGAAGTCCAGAATCAGGGAGTCAACAGGGCCTTGCTCCCTCTGAAGGCTCTAGAAAAGAAGTGGTCCCATGCCTGTCTCTCAGTTCCCGGTGGCTGCGGGCAGTTGTTGGCATTCCTTGGCCTGTGGCTGCATCACTTCAGTCTCTGCCTCTGTCTTGACATGGCCTTCTTCCCTGTGTGTCTGTGCCCAAAGTTCCCTCTTCTTACAACGACACCAGCAACTAGATTAGGGCCCACTCTAACCCAGTATGACATCAACTTGATGACATCTACAAAGACCCTATTTCCAAATAAGGCCACATTCTGAGGGTCCAGTTGGACATGAATTTTGGGGGGGATGCTATCAATGCACTATGCATTGTAAAAGGGACTTTGCTAATGTGTTTAAATGATGGATCTTGAAATGAGGAGATAATCCTGAATTATCCTGTGGGTCCAATGTGATCACAAGGGTCCTTGTAAGAGAGAGGCAGGAGGTCAGAGTCAGACAAGACGTGACAATGGACACAGAGGCTGGAGTGATGCACACCGAAGACAGAGGAAGGGGCTATGAGCCAAGGAGAGCAGATGGCCTCTGGAACAGTGGTCCCCAACGTTTTTGGTACCAGGACCGGTCTTGTGGAAGACTGGGGAGGGGCAGGAGGCAGAGCTCAGGGGTGCTCACTCTCAGCCAGGTTCCTAACTGGCCGTGCAGACTGGTACTGGCGCTGGGGGTTGGGGACCCTTTGCTCTAGAAGCTGAAAAAGGCAAATAAATGTATTTTCTCCTAGAGCCTCTAGACAGAACCAGCCCTGCTGACGCCTTGATGTGAGCCCGGTGAGACCTAGTTTTGGGCTTCCAACCTCCAGAATTGTGAGACAGTAAATTTATGTTAAGTCACTAAGGTTGTGGTCACTTGTTACAGCAGCCACAGGACACTGACACAGATCCGTGCCTGGTTGTGTTTGCAAAAAGGCAGAGGGGTGGCTGCAGAGCTGGGCCGCAGGCTCCTTCGCTGCCCCTCAAAGGGGAAACCACTGTGAATCAGACAGAGCGCATGAATGCTTCCAAGCAGCCGCCAGCTCGCAGACCACACAGCACTCGGCACAGCCCTGAGTCATCTGGCTCCCAGAGGCCCCTCCTTCGAGCCTCTTTACCAGAAATGCCCTGGGTTCGCCCTGATTATTTTTCGAGCGATCAAGTAACACTTTCCAGATGCACAAATTGGACAGTGGCCAGTCTCAGACTTTGAGAGGTCTGGGGGTCCACGCAGGGCCCTTTGCATGAGTACTTCAGCCTGGGGGACCGTCACAGCACCCCGTGCCCTCAGAGCCTGCTGCGTCTTGGTGGGCAGCGGCTGTCCTGCCTCCAAGCAGGGGAGCACAGAGATGCCTGCAGAATATCTGACCAGGCTACTCTCGCAAGTGGCCGAGGCCATGGGCAGAGAGCTCGATGCACCCCAGTGCTTCCCCGCGCGGTCCTCCCACGAGCACGTCTCATTTCCGTGGATCGCAGCTACCTTTCCACCCCGTCTGCCTGCGGATGTGCATTTGCTTTCTCTAACAGGGCGGTTGGAAGGTGGCGTGGGGAGCCGTACCTCACTAGAACTTGACAATGAGCAGTGTCTCAGTTTCTCTCCAGACATCATCTCTGTACATTTGAAAAGTCTCAGGTCACTAGTCCCCTGATGTATCATCTGGAACCTCTCACAACAGTGTCTTCCACTCTCCCCTTCCCAAGATGCCATCTGGTGGGAGGGAAAGTTTAGGGTCTGTGTGGTTTTGCGAGGGTGGGGAGCCCACCCCCACCCCCACCCCCACCCCCACCCCCACCCCCAGATCCTTTTACAAGACACAGGAGCCAACATTAGTTTCCTAGGGCTTCCATAACTTACTTTGTCCTGGTTCTGGAGACCAGAAATCAAAGTGTCAGCAGGGCCACACTCCCTCCAAAGGACCTGTGGGGAACTCCTTCCTGCCTCTTCCAGCTCCTGGGGGCTCCAAGTGGTCCTTGTGGCTGTGTCACCCAGTCTCTACCTCCATCCTCATGTGGCCTTCTTTAGAACCCACCCAGGTAGCCCAAGATGATTCATCTTGAAACCTGCTACCTGATCACATCTGCAGAATGTCTTCCCTGACAAGGTCACAGTCACAGGTTCTGGGGGTCTGCACTTGGACATGTTACTTCAGTGGCCCCCCTCCAATGCTCTACAACAAGCTCCAGCTCACTCTGGCCATTCTCTCTGAACCAGGCCACACCAGCAGCCTGGGTTTCCGTGCCACCCATGTTGGAGCTGGAGCACCATGCATGGGGGTCTTCCCTCATCGCACTGGGGGGTGGCTCTCAGCCCTCTTGCTTTCAGCCTTCCACTCCCTCCCTTGAGGATTCAGATTCAGGGTGACCAGCTCTGGACATGTTACCCCTCCGCATCTCTCTTTAATATTCATCTCCCCCTTTACCTAGCTGCAGCTGAGATGAAAGGATTTCTCACCCTCTTGTGTTGCAAGGATGCCCCTTTTTATGAAGTACTGCATTTTATTTCCTCTCTGGCTGATAGTCAGCTTGAAGGTCAAGGACAACAGGCCTGATTCTTGATGCATACGTGAGAGCTAAAGGAATTTGGAAAACGCTTTTTATCTTTTGGGCTATCATCCCAATAAGAACTCTCAAAGCTAAACTCAAACTCCTGCTTCTTTTTTGAAATTCTCGTCTGATAACACGCTCATTAATTTTAGAGAGAGGGAGAGGAAGGGAGAGAAAGAGGGAGAGAAACATTGATCAGTTGCCTCTCATACATACACGCCCCGACTTGAAACCAAACCCGCAACCCAGGCATGTGCCCTGACCGGGAATCGAACCTGAGACCCTCTGGTTTATGGGACAATGCTCCGCCCAACTGAGCCACATTCGTAGTTCCCCCCGAGGCAGATAAGGGAAAAGGTCACATTCTCCAAAATAAAAGAGGGAAACACATACACGTGTTGTAAAAACACAATCCACTTCCACTAACGGCACCCACACTGACCCAATCTCACCAGCAGGAGGCTTCAGAGGCAGTTTTTATGTCAACCCTGTGGTGGCTGGCTGGTCGACTTTATATACAATAAAGTACACACAGCCTCGTGAGCTCTGACAAACATCTAAACCAGCCTAACCACAATCACGTTATAGAATGTCTCCACCACCTCAGACCCTCCCAGGCCAACGCTCACTGCCCCCTCATTCCCACATGCCTCCCCCAACCCCTGCTTTGCCTTGCCACTTCAAGAATGGCACATTAATGGAATCATCCAGCATGCTAAGAGTTACTCTTGACCCTTCCCTTCCCCTACAGGAGAGCACATTCAACTCTCCAGTTCAACAAGCTTGATCAATGAGGAAATATTTTTAAATAAATAAAAATAGCCCTGGCTGGTGTGGCTCAGTGGATTGAGCATGGGCCTGCGAACCAAAGGGCCACTGGTTTGATTCCCAGTCAGGGCATGTGCTTGGGTTGCAGGTCAGGTCCCCAGTGGGGAGTGCATGAAATAAATAAATAAATAAATAAATAAATAAATAAAATGCACTAATCTGTGCATTAAAAAATAATACCTATTTCAATAGGTATTATTTCAATAGGTCCGTGTGAGATTTAAATGCAATTAGGTGTATTAAGTGCCAGGCATTTACTTAAAAACCTACAAATGATAGTCATTATTGTGCCTATTCTCTGTTCTACACTTTGAAGCCAAAATTATCATCTGAAAACACAAGCCTGACCAAGACATCTCATTAGCTTCACTCCTGGCTGCTTTCTGTGGTCAGCTCCTTCCATTGTCCCCAACTGCCTGCCCCCACCCACCCTACGTGTCAGCCTCACGGCCCTCCATGGTCACAAAAGCCTTCTGTGGCCCTCAGCCTTTGCACATGCTCTATCTACCCCTCTATCCAGGGAAGTCCACCCCACCTTTCGAGACCCAGCACAAAGGTGACCTCCTCTGAGAAGATATGTGGCTGGCAGGTCACAGTTGCTTTATCTCTGTCTTTCTTAGTGGCATCTTCTGCTTCCTTATTTTTTGCATTTATCATGCAAATTACTTTATCCACTTGTCAAAATGAATGAGGTAAATTGAATTACTGGTCCCAATTCTTCACTCTGCCAGAAGACCGGTCTATGCTTGATGGCCTTGGGGCTTTCCATGGCATCATGGTGGGCAGAGAGTACTTCCTACCCCTTGACTTTAGCCATGTGACTGGCTTTGACCAATAAGCTTCTGCCATGGCCAGGTCATACTTGGAAGCCCAGGCACAGAATGAAGATGTGGGGAGTAGAATCGGAAACAGCCTGCAGCTTGGAGGCCAGCCCAGCTGGACCTGGCATAGATCAGGTAGCCCCACTCCCCTCACCCCCAGCTGACCTGCAGACACAGGAGCCAGTTATAGGTGGCTGGTGACTCAGCATCACTGTGGCAATAGCTAACTGTTACAATGGTTTCATCACCTTTTTTTATGACAAGCATCTATAAGACAGAAACCATGTATCACTCCCTCTGTCTCCCCAGTACCAGCACAGGGCTGACATCTGAAGGGGAAGATGTTTCAGAAGCTCTTGTGCAATAACATGCTGTTCATTTCAGCCAGGGGGAAGAAAAGACAGAAATAGGAGATCCAAGCATGATGGGCTTTCTCTGGGGCATCTTAGGGGTCAAGAGCATGGGTTCTGATCTCTACACAGCCCAGCTTGAATTCCAGCAGCTTCCCTAGAGGCCTGAGCCTCTGTTCCATCAGCTATAAAGTGGGGCTAATAATAGTGGGAACCTCGCAGGGTCGTTGGGAGGACTGAATGAACCAATGGAGGCGATCTGAGTATGGTGCCTTGCACACTGTTGGCCCCTCTGAAATGCTATCTAGAAATGACATATTGGAGAGACATGCAAGCTAACCCAAGAACTGCTCTTAACAAAGATAAGAACAGAAAACACAAGAGGGAGGTGTCCTGTGGCTAGGAAAGTTTTGGAGCATGAAATATGTGGCTCCAGAGAGAGAGGCTTAGCATGAGAGAGGGGAGGCAAGGGGAGTGGAGGTGAGCACGCCATTCCAGACGGCTGGGCTTGTGGCCCTTGACCTCATCTCTCCCGTACTTCTAGAACTTTCCACTCACTCCTTTGATGATTGAAATGGTAGACTACACAATTGTGAACTTAGGAAATAAACTGGTGTAGGGTTATTCCTTCTCCCAATGGTAAACAGAGGTACATTCATAAGCATTGTTATTCTTGACGTTTTCCTGAACCAGGCATCTCGTGATTGCCACCATCATTTTAGAGAAAACCTCTACTCTCTATACATCCCTAATGAAACTTTCACTTTTTAAATACCTACCAACAAATAATAAAAGATAAATTGGAATCAGACTGACGCAGGATAGGAAGAAGCCAGGAAAATGCCTTGACCAGTGGAATGAGGAAAACTGAGACATTTAAAAAGCTGAGCAATTTACAGCCAGAGACTAAATTACCAGGTCTTATCTTCCCTCACCGAGGATACTTAGGAGCAAGTGGTTTACACATTCCAGACCACGCTGTGGCAGACCCACCTGGGTCCCAGTCCCTTTCCAGTGACAAGACAGGCTGTGCAATTAATCTAAAAGAAGACAAAAAAAAAAGAAAGAAACAGGGTGGGGCAAAGAAGAGATTAAAAAAAATTGAAAACAAATAGCAAAATAATTGGTTTTAACCCAGTTATATTGATATTTATATTAAATGTAAGTGATCTAAACACTCCAATTAAAATACAGAGGTTTTCAGATGGTATAAAAACGCAAGGCCCAACTATCTTACATACAAAGATATCGATACATTAAAAGTAAAAGGATGCAAGAATGTGTACCATCCAACACACACTAAGCAAAAGAAAGTTGTGGTAGTGATACAGTACCAAAGTAGATTTCAGAACAAGTAATATTTCCAAGGATAAAGAGGAACTTATCATAATGATAAAAAGGCCAATTCATCAAGAATATATAAAATTCCTAAATGTGTATGTGCCAAATAATAGACCTTTAAAACACAAAACGCAAAAACTTATAGAACTATAAGGAAAAATAGATAAATCCAAACCATAGTTAGAAATTACAATACTGCTCGTACAATAACTGACGGAAGGAGACAGAAAAAAGAAAGGTTATAGAAAGCTTGAACAAAATTACCAACTAATTAACATTCTAAAAACTCTCCACCCCCACACAGTAGATACACATTTTTGAGAACATAAAATATTCACTAAAGTAGATCATAACATAACTCAAAATCTATATCTCCGCAGATTTTAAAAGATTGAAAACTTACAAAATATGTTCTCTGACCACAATGGAATTAAACCTTTTTTTAAAAATCAATGTAAAAATCTTTAAAATCTCCAAATACTTGAAAATTAATTCATGGGTCAATGAAGAAATCATAAGGGACAATATAAAGTATTTTAACTGAATGGAAATCACAACACAGGGTGTCAAAATTTGTGGCAACTAAAGCAGCATTTAGAAACTGACATTAAATGCTTATATTTTCAAAAAAAGAAAGGTCTCAAATAAATTATCTAAATTGCTATCTTATAAAACTAGAAAAAGATCAAATTAAATTCAGAGTAAGAAAAAATGGAAATAATATTCATGATACTGAATGAAATTGAAAACAAAATAAGAATAATTGAGAAAACCACAAAAGCCAACAGCTGGTTCTTCGAAAATCTCAGTAAAATGGATCCGTGTCTATCCAGTCTAATCAAGATTAAAAAAGTGAAAAGACAGACCAATGTAAGGAAAGACAGAACATTACCAGAGATCCTAAAAACATCAAAAGGATGATAAGAGAATAATGTGAACAAGTTTATGGCAATAAATTTGATCGCTTAGACGAGATGAACAAATTCCTTGAAAGATCGCCACCAGACTACCAAAGCTCACTGAGGGAGAAACAGGTAACCTTACTAGTCAGTCCCACGGCGCTTAAAGCAAGTGAGTTTGTGGTTAAAACCATTTCTGCAAAGAAAACTCATGGCTCTCATGGCTCACTGATAAATCCAACAAAACCTTTCAGGAAGAAATCATACTAATTCTACACCAGCTCTTCCAGAAGACACAAGAGGAAGAAACACTTCTCAACTCGTTGATGAAACCAGCATCACCCTGACACCAGACAAGGGCATTACAAGGGAAAAAGAGCACTACAGACCAATAACGTACATAAGCATAAGTGTGAAAATCCTTACCAAAATCTCAGCAAACCAAATCCAGCAGTATAGAAAAGGAGCCCTCCCAGCACCCAGACCTTGGTTTCTAGGTCCCATTCCCCAGTAAAAGGAACCAGAGCTCCTTGGAGACGGGGCTGATTCCGTGGCTGGGAGAGAAAAAACCAAGCTGAGCTTGGAGCATGCTGCAGCGTCAGGAAGGGACAAAGGACAGGGGTGTGCCCACAAGGCATACAGAATCTCAAAGACTTTTTGACCAAAGCTGTAGTGATATGAACAACAAAATTACATAGCATTGGATTATAATCCAAAGAGGAGAGTGGCACTCTCTGAACTCTTTCAGTTTTTCTGTAAAATCTAAAGTCATGACAAGTTAAAGACTTATTAAAGTCAGTCAGTGTACTTCATGACACCAACAGAACAGAGAAGAAAAACCAGATGATCGTTTCAATAGATGAAGCATCTGACCACATTCAAGCATGGTAAAAACTCCCGGGAAGCTAGAAATAGAAGGAAACCACCTCAACATAACAATGGGCGCCCATAAAGTCTACATCTGCCCTGACTGTTGTGGCTCAGTTGGTTGGGCATCATCCCCCAAAGCAAAGGGTCACCGGTTCAATTCCTGGTCAGGGCACATGCGTGGGCTGTGGGCCCAGTCCCTGGTTGGTGGGTGGGGGTGTGTGAGAGGCAACCGATCGCTGTTTCCCTCCCTCTCTCTCTCCCTCCCTTCCCCTCTGTAAAATCAGTAAACATGTCCTCAGGTGAGGATAAAAAAAAACCCACCAATGTCAAAAGCACAATCTTTAAAAGGTAACATATTGATGAGCTGAATTGTTTAAAGCAAATATTGTAAGACTGAGCTGCTGGGATTGCGACGTGTATAGAATGATACAGGTGACTACAACAGCAGTCAGCATGGGGAGGCGTAAATGGGCATACATTGCTTCGAGGGCCCTTTATTTTCCTGAAGTAATTGAATATTAACTCTAAGTAGGTTGTGATAAGTTAAAGATGCACATGGAAATCTCTAGAACCACCACCAAAAGTGATGATGTTTTCCATGGCCTGGGGAAACACACTGAGCAAAAACCGAGGTGGCAGCAGCGTACCAAAGGTACAACCCTGAATACATAAAGAAAGAGAAAACTATGAAAAGGGCCAAAGAGAAATATGCACAAATGTGAATGATGAGATGATGGGTTTTTCTTTTCCCTCTCCAGTGCCTAACAAAAATGTTGAGAGTGAGCATGTATTACTTCAGGGGCAAATGTGCAAAACAGGAAAATGCAAAGAAATATGAGAGGGAAGAGGAAGGAAGAGAGAAAGGAGGAAGGGCACAAGGGGGGAAGCAAAAGCACTTGGTAGAGAACCCTGCAGAGCAGAGAGAGGAGGGGTTGCCCGGCATTTGTAAGCTGGCGGCTTTCCCCCTTGGGGACAGTGGCTGCCAGGTAACTTGAAAGAGCAGGACATCCTGAACTCGGATGTGAACTTGGGGCAGAAGAAACGTATCTGTTAAACAGTCCACACCTGTGGCTGAATGGTCTGTCCTCATGAGCTGAGGGCAGATGGAAGCGTGTTGCTAATTATTTATGAACTGAAAGCTGCCACCAAATCTGCCTCTTGCAGCGGCGCAAGCATGCCTGCAACCAACAGGGATGACGTGCTTTTGGCATTCACCCACGGCCTGAATGGGGTCCTAGGGCAGCTCCCCGGTGGCCTGTTTCTGAGATTAATCAAAATGATGGGGAGCTGGGGGGATTCCACCTTCTCACAAGCCCTAAGGAAGGGGGAGGGAATTCGGACTTCTGAGTCAGTCCTGCTGACCGAGACTGGAACAGGTCAGCGGAAGAGAAGGTCGTAAAGTCCCCGTGAGTGACGTGATCTTGCTCCATCTGTAGAAGGAGCCAACTTTGGCAGGGAAATGGCAGCTCTCTACGCAGAAAGACGTCTCCAGCTTCCCAGAATTCTTAATCAAAACAGAACACCACAAACACACAAAGTTTTCAAGGGTTACTGTTCTTTGCTCACACTTCCCGCCAATAAATTAAAGTCATCTGGGAGAACACTGACTATTAGCCCCTTGATGAGTTTCTGCAAAGAGCCTTGGCTGACACACTGGCTGATCTGCCGCCTCTTCATTAGGAAAGCTGTGATCAGCAGAAGACTGAGATTCTGAAAGCACATCATGGAAAGATAAGCCAGGCCCCTGTGTTTACCTGGAAGATATGTCTTCAGAATTTTATTTTTCAATTTATCCTGGCTAAAACACACCATAAACATGGACCTGGGTTCGAATCTTTGCCACAGCACGTCCTTGCTGTGTGTCCTTGGGAAAATTACTTCCCCTCTCTGGGCCGCCGTCCTCTCACCTGTACATGAGGATGCTAGGCATGATCTACCTCCTAGGGCCATGTCAAGATAAATGAGAGGATTATTAACTGTTGTTAACCGTACGTAATAAATGGTAGCTCTTACCATTCGTATTTAAAATACAGACTTTTGGTGGTGTGTTCACTTGACCCAAGCACATTCACTCCCTAGATGAGTCACACTCGCAGCCCTCAGTCAAGACCCCAAGCACCCCCGGCAGCGTCCTGCAGGGCAGCTGGGGTGCGTGCACACCACTGCCCCGAGTCATGACAGCATGGCCCAGGGAGGCAGGAGCGGCTCTAGGACTCTCAGCCCTGCCCCCTCCTTGCACTGTGCTTTCTGAGTCTGTAACATGGCAGGACTTGACAAGCTCCCTACGAACTCTTCCACTCCGACCGTCTCTGCTTTTCCTGGGAAGAGGACAAAATGTAGCCCAGCCTGCAAAGTGTGGCGTCAAGCTGAGGAACACATGTGTGCCCAGGAACGCTGAAGTCAGGGTGGACACTTGCACTTTTGTAAAGGAAAATGGCTTTCTCAGTTTAAACGTGATTGACTTCCTGGGTCCCTGGGAGGCCAGGACACACTGAGATCCACAAGACCCTTGGCTGCCACTGGCTCCCACAGGTTATTGTTACTAAAAATAAAACTGCGTCCCTCTGGGCTCTTCCACTGAATGCAGCTGCACCCCCTGAAGGCATGAGAAGTAGGTGGAGGCAGACACCCAGGAAGGAACCAGAACTCAAAGCACCCCTGGGACTGTGGCACTGAGCTGAGGCAGGGCATTGCCATTTTTCTCCTGCCCACCATTCTCTCCTGGATGTGAGCTGTGCACCAAGGGAGGCAGGGACAGCCCCATAGAACCCCTCTGTTTCTGGACCAGGCAACACCAAAGGGAGATTTCTATGAACAGTCAGAGAAGGGATGCCCTGGGTTGTTTTCCCTTCATTGTGTTTCTTCCATCAGCTCCTGGGCCAGCCCCGGATGGAATGCAGTGGGGAGATAGCTGGGCAGGCACCTGAAACTCTGAAGGGGAGAAGGCTCCTCTCTGATCAGAAAGTCTGTGGTCCCAGGAAGTGTAGCTCTCCATAGCTTCTCCTTCACTGGTCCTCTCCACTTGGTCCTGGAGGCAAACAGTGGCAGGAGGAAAATGGCAGGGCTAGGAACCAGGGCTCTACTCTCTGGCCACTGAAGGGGTTAGGAAGACCCCTATTAGGGAAGATGGGGAAGGAGAGGAGCTCAAGAGAGTGACCCCAGGAAGTGTATACAAACTCCCAGGCCCATCCCTGAGCTGCACATGCATAAAAGTCTCAAGCAATACCAGGAAATGGTTTTGAGCTGAACACGAAAACACCAAGTGTCAAAACTGGTGAGATGCAGTTAAAGCCGTGCTTAGAGGGAAATTTATAGCATTTGAAAAAAATACATCTCCCCAATGAAATCTTAACTCCCAATTCATTCTTTTTTTAAATTGTCATCCAAGGATATGTTTATTGATTTGAGAGAGAGAGAGAGAGAGAGAGACGTTGATATGACAGAGAAACATCAATTGGTTATCTCTTGGACGAGCCTCGACTGGGGATCGAACCAGCAACCTTTTGGCATATGGGGCGATGCTCCAATCAACTAAGCCCCCAATTAAATCTTAATCCACAATCCCACTTTGAGAACCCAGAACAATAAGAGTAAAATAAACCCAAAGCAGGGAGAAGAAAGGAAATAATAAAAAGCAAAAATCAACGACACCGAGAACAGAAAAAGAGAGGAAATCAATGAAACCAGAAGCTGGTACTTTAAAAAGACCAACAAAATTTGACAAACTGAGCAAGACTGATGGAGAGAGGACACAAATGACCGCCATCCTGAATAACCAGGAGCTGTCGCCAGAGACAGCCCACGCGGACATAAAAGGGTGATGAGGGGACACTTGAGCACCTCCATGCACACAAACTTGGCCGTTTAGATGAACTTTTCCTGAAAAGCCAGATGACCAACAATCATCCAAGATGAAAGAGATGATCCCAGAGTCCTTTATCTATTAAAGAAAGTGAATTTATAGTTAAACATCACCCCTCCCCAAATCCTCAGGCCCAGACGGTTTCACTGGTGAATTCTACCAAACATTTAAAGAAGAAATGACACCAATTCTACACAGTGTCTCTCAGAGAAAGAGAAGAAGAAGGAATGCTTACCAGTTCATGTTCTGAGGCCAGTGTTCTCCTGAGATCCAAACCACATGAAGATAGTACAAGAAATGTGTACAGACCCAAGTGTATCACAAATCGTCACAGACCCCCAAATCGTCAACAAATATTAGGAAACTGAATCCAGCACTATTTAAAAAATATTGTACCATGTCTAAATGGAGTGTATCCCAGGAATGCAAGGCTGATGGAGTATTAAAAAAATGAATCAACGTTACCCATCATATTAATAGACTGAAGAAGAAAAAAACATGGTCATCTTAAGGGGTAGAGAAAAACATTCGACAAAAGCCAACATCCATTCATGATAAACACTCAAAATCTGAGAGTAGAAGGGGACTTCCTGAATCTGATAAAGCAAATCTATAAAAATCCCACAGCTAGTGTTCTATTTAATGGTGTGAGACCGACGGCCTTCCCGTGGGATCGAAACAAGGCAAATACTACATTCTTCCCGCTCCCCCACCACCTGTTATTGAGAGAGGAATGTTGCAGGACAAAGAAGTCACAGGGAGTGGGACTGAAACAGTACTGCCCTATCCGCACACGTCACTGTCTCTGCAGAGAACCTGCAGGAACCTATGAGAGAAGCTTATAGAAATAATGAGTTTAGCAAGGTCTCAGGATACAAGGTCACATACAAAAATCAATCATATTTCTATATACTAGCAATAAACAATAAGTAAAAAATTAAAAATAATACTGGTTACAGCCCTGGCTGGTGTGGCTCAGTGGATTGAGTGCTGGCCTGTGAACCAAAGGGTTGCGGGTTCGATTCCCAGTCAGGGCATATGTCTGGGTTCCAGGCCAGGTTCCCAGTTGGAGGCATGCCAGAGGCAACTGATCCACATATCTCGCACACATTGATGATGTCTCTCCCTCTCTTTCTCTCTCCCTGCCCCTCTCTCTAAAAGTAAATAAATAAAATCTTTAAAAAATAATAGCAGCACTGGTTACAACAGCACCCCCCTCCAAAATAAAATACTTAGGTATAAATCTAACAAAACTTGTGTATGAACTGCATGTTTTATTTTGTATATTCTATAGCTCAAGCACACACCACATTATTCCTGCACCCGGGTCCTGCCTTCTCGCACTGACCATGAACTCCACCGGAGTTGTTAAAATTCTCACCTCCTTTCATTTTTCATCTCCCTGCAACCACAAGAAAAACCTGGCACTAAGTCGATGCTCAATAGCGGTCTAATGAACGAATAAATACACTTGAAATTGACTCATGATCTGATTCTCGTAAAGATTAATAGCAAACCTGGGGCAAGTATGTCTGCAAGGGGGAAAAAGGCTGTTTTGTGATGGCGGAGACAGATCGGCTGGAACAGTGTTACTGCGGATCCCCACCTGCACAGTATAAATTCCCAGCACGGAGAGGGGCCTCCTTCGCTGTTTACAGCAATAAGAACAGACTGAGAATGTCCCTGTAGACATGGTTATTAAGTATCAATTAGGACTCAGGCTGGAACCACTCAGGGTTGGGGAAAATGTTTTCAGATTATTTTCCAAGTGTTTGATGAAGCCCCAAAGACATTTCTCCTAGGCATATTTTCCCAGAAGTTGGAAACCCGTCCATATTTAAAAGAGAATTTAATCCTTAGGTTTAGGGTCTGTCTGTGATGAACTCATCCCAATGGAATGGCGTGTGGTGCCACGGCGGCTTGCACTCTCTGTATTTTAAAAAGGGAATTAGATACTTGCATTTCGGGTGCGTGCAACTGAATCTCACCTTCTCAAACCAGCACTTGAATTCCAGGAGGGAACAGACTTGGCAGATGTGTCCCCCAGTTATTGGAATCAAGATAGGCCCCTTCCTTGAGTTTCAACACGACCAAACTGTGGGCCCTGAGAACCTGGGGCCCTTGGTGGGGGATGGGAGGGGCTCCAGCAGCTACCCTGGGCTGGCAATACCAAGCGTGGGAGACACAGGGGAGAAAATATTTCTAAATTTAGAAAATAAAAAAATGCCCATTGTAGAAAAATTGAAATACACAAATAGGCAGATTGAAAGAAAAAACAATATACAACCTTCAGAGACAGCCCCTGGTGATATTTTGGATAAGGGTATTTGCTTCCAGCTTTTTCTGGCCTGGGCTCTGGGAATTGGACTCAAGGGGGCAAATGTGTGCCTGAAATGAAAGGGGGAGCTGTGAGATGAATGATGAGTCAGTCGCTGGGCCCTCAGTAAAGCTTCAGGCCTGAGACGGGCTGGGTAGCCCTCCTGATGCGCAGCTGGTGAGGGGCGGCGGCAAGCCAGCGGGTGGGACCTGGAGACCAGGATCAAGATTCCTGCCCAATGCACCTGTCACTCACACAAACTTCCTCCAGAAAACGTGGGCGCCAGGTTCTGTGTATCACTCCGAGGTTGTGAAATGGGAGCCAGTTAGGGGAGGTAGGGTTATGCTCTGGTGGATAAAACATGGTGACTTCACAAAGAACTCCTAGCTAAGCTTCACTTTCCTCGTTCATAAATGGAACCAACCCTGCCCCCTCCTAAGATTCTGGCAAGGGGGGATTAGGGAGATATTGTGCAAAGACTCAGTGTTACCTGCCTGGTATTTAATACATGGTGATCAGGAAGAAAAGGGTTTAAACCATTCTGAACTATGAAAGGTGGGGCTGTAAGGTGGATCAGCTGCTGAGATTTACCATTCTGAGAATAATTTATTAGTGGATACACTGTTATTACAAGTGGCAAACTCTACAGATACATTTCTGTGAGCTTGAATCTCATTACTGTGGATTTCAGAACAGAGTGACTTGGGACACATCAAAAGGACTGCGTTCATCCTGCGGTGCATTTAAAATCCTGACCAGAGCCCCAGGACGGGTGTCCCCTCCCTGGCTGGCGGGAGTGGACACTCTACGGCTACTTTGGAAAACTGTGTGTCTGTCCACTACTGTGCACCCAAGAGAAACCAGTGCACACGTGCCCAAAAGACCAGCAGGAGGACCTTCCTAGCGTTAGCCACCTCAGACGACAAACTATCCATCAACAACAGAACGCGTGGATACACCGCAGTCTATCCACGTAATGGAATTCTACTCGGCAATGAAAAAGAACAAACTACGGGACAAATCACCACGTGGGTGGATTTCAGAGAAATACCGTTCGTGAAAATGAGAGTGCATCCTGCACGGTGCCGTTTACAAGAAGTCCCAAACGGTCAAAAGGATCTATGGCACTCGTTCTCAACCAGGGGTCATTTTGTCTCCCAGAAGACATTTGCAATGTATGGAGTCACTTTTGGTTGTCACAGTCGGACAGGGAGTGCTACCAGCATCTGGTGGGTGGAGCTCCGAACATCCCAACGTGCAGAGAACAGCCCCCGCCACATAGAATTACTGGCCCCTGACGTCCAGGTGCTGAGGGCGAGAAACTGATGTACAACAGACGCCAGGTACTGGTGCTGAGATGGGGAAAGTGACAGGGAGGGAACTGGGGGCCCCGGAGTGCTGGAAATGCTCCACACATCCACATGGGTGTGTGGCTGCGCAGAGCCCGCCGAGCTGAACGTTTCCGATCCGTGCGCTTTGGCAAGTCATCCTTCCGCCCTTGACTCCAAATCCAGCCCGCGCTCCAGCACAGTCATGGCTTCCAGTTATGTGTTTTATATCTCGTCCGTGCCGCGGCTCCCACTCAAGTAGAGCGAGACATTTTAGTCAATGTATCACTTTTACTCAAGGGAAATTAAAGGGTTTGGTTTCGGGTATTCCCAGTCAAATGTGAACCATATGAACATGCAGACTCCTGGTAGCCACTCCGTTCTTTCACAATGTTTTCCAAACCACCGCCGTCGCAGCAAGCGAGAGCGCGCAGCATCTAGAGTTGACAGACCCAGGCACCCCCAAGTTTTACTGCTCTGATACTCCGACTCAGAGAGCTCATCCCTTCCGTGAAAAGGGGGCCGGGCCTGGCCCACTGCTTCTTGCTCAGCCAGCGGCAAGCCTTCTGGGGGTGTCAGCGTTGTTGGGTGTTCAAAGACCCAGCGGGTCACCTCCTCAGGGGGCCCGGGGCTGAGTTGGCTGGTGCTGAAGTTCGGGGCCATGACTGCATCGAAGAGATGCTCCAGCCAGGCCCTGCGAGGACATCTTGCTGTGGCTATGGCTGCAGGAAGGTGAGCTCTGAGGCTTTGAGCCAAGCCATAAAGAACTGTCTGCCCATTTATTCTATTTCCTTTTCAGTGAGTTTTATTTTCCCTTTGATTCATATTATGTGCTGTCGCCATTAGGACTAACACAAACAAAACTCTGAAATAGATTTGGTTTCAGGAGAACAAGACTCAGAAGTCAGCGTGAATGTGGGTGACAGTGTAACCTTCAAGCACTGGGGACTTAACCAGAGAAGTAAGGCAACCAGCCAGCCTGTGCGCCAAGCAGCCAAGTTTCCAAAATGAATTTCTAAAACACAAACCATATCGAAGTAACTGAGACCTTCAGAACTGTAGAGTAAACTTTGTTTCCAGAAGAGAGATAACTACTCTGTAGAGATGAGGGGGTTAAAGATGTTCAGCAGCGGGTGGCGACCAAGGCCAGCCTAGTGCCCGGATGCCATCTCGGTTTGTGCTCCCTCCAAGGGAGGACCAGGTGAGACAGAAGCGCTCCCTGCCATGCCCCTCCCTCTTCTCCTCCATCGTCTTTACCTCCACAGCCTCGGCCCTTCTGTGCCCTTAACTGGTCACGACACAGAATTAAAGCATAACGTTAAGTTGTTGGCTGTACTCATTAAATGAACTATAAGCTTTCTTCTTAGTTCTACTGTGAGTGAGTTGGGGTTTTAATATTTTTATTTCTTTGAAAAGCAATCTTAGGCTGCTCCAAAGTTTAGGTTAGACACAAATCTTAGGTGGGACCAGGGCTTGCTGGCTTTATTTGTGCTGTGCACTGGGGAATCTCAGTTTTTAATAAAAGTCCCATTACAGCTGTAAAGCAGTAGTAGCGGAAAAATGCAAGGCGTGTGTGCACGGCCAGCCCTTGGCTGCGTGCTGAGTCAAAGACAACTGCGGGAGTAATGAACTTTTCCACTGAGCTGTTCAGGATCCCCCCATCCCCCCGGGGGGCAGTCCTGGACCAGGTCGCCCACTACCCAGAAACACCTACTTTTCAGTGGAAATTCAGCCAGCACGAAACAGCTCTTTACTCGTATGGGCCTTGACCAGGCAAGAGGCAAAGCCCAGCTGTCTGAACTGAGAAGAAACATCCAGAACTAACAAGAGGGCAAGAATTCAAATGAGGAGACAGACAAGCAAGGTCAAAGGTCAAGGCAGGTAAAAGATGGACATTCAAAAGGCAAGTCACCAGAAATAAGGCCCCAGCCCCCATGATGACACCACAAGGGCCTGCCAGTTTCCAGAGCTCATTGAGCCCCAATACTGTGCTAACAGATCACACCTGCTACCTTGCCTAATCCTGTCCCTGGTCCCATGTGGCAGTGCCACCTCCAGCCATTTCACAGACACTGGGCCACCTCCCCAAGGTCATGTGGCTGACTGCTGCAGGGTGAGTTTGGAACACAGGCTATTGTGGCTTTTGTGCGCAGTTTTTAATCATTTCATTACTCTTGTTTTTGTTTTAATGCTACAAGCACCCAGGTTTGCCCCTTTTGTTGGTCTGCAATACCACCAGCCTCTGTCTGCCATTCCAGCGTGCTCCCAGGCACCAGCAGCTGGACTCAGTGAGAAGGCAGGCTGTGGGCATGCAGGGCGAGCACCTGCACACAGGGGCTCCGAGCAGACTGAAGCCGGCACCGACTCCCCAGCTGCACACTGTACAGAGAAGGTACTCACGGGCTGTCCGAGGGCCAAAAGCCTGTGGAGCTCAGAAGTGGGCCTGCTCTTAGCCACTGTGAACACCTTAAAAAGAACACATGCCAAGCCCTAAGCCAAAGCAGAAACGATGTCCCTATGTCCTGGAGAGGGGAGGGGGCCGGCAAGCAGGAACACCCCAAGAGTGGCCACTGCTGTGAGTCACTGGTCCCAACACCCGTGGCTATGCTCTGGGTCACGAGCCTGGGTAGAGGGCTCCACCGGAGTCTGTGTTTCTCTCAGTGGGAGGCAGGGAGCACTTGAAGCCACAGAAAACAGGATGTCTTCCTAGGAAGGCAATGCTGCTCACTGCAAAGTTAATCAACACCCTTCTTCAAAAACAGAATAAATTCCATGTTTCAGCATGACCCCCTAGGAGGATGCACTTGCTGACCTTGGATTTGGAGGGTGGGTCATCACTGGAATGCTGAGGCACAGGACTGCACTGATTGCTTCAGGCTGCATGTGATAAAACAGGCAGGAAAGCGAATCCAGCCCTATGGGTCTCAGAAGCTGCTTAGTGGTTGCCTAAAAGACAGGCATACGTATCAACAGCTCCAAGAGTCCAGAGCCAGCCCCACTGATGAAAACGGGGAATGAATGAGGATGAAGAGTCAATTCTCAGATCAAGAAGTATATCCATATCTTTTTTAAAAATACATTTAATTATGTTATTACAGTTGTCCTATTTTTTCTCCCCTTTATTCTCCACCACCCTGCATCCTCCTCCCACCATCATTCCCCCACCTTAGTTCATGTCCAAGGGTTGTACATATAAGTTCTTTGGCTTCTACATTTCCCATACTATTCTTAATCTCCCCCTGTCTATCTCCTACCTACCGTTTATGCTTCTTATTCCCTGTACCTTTCCCCCTCTCTCCCCACCCACTCCCCTGATGATAACCCTCCATGTGATCTCCATTTCTGTGATTCTGTTCCTGTTCTAGTTGTTTGCTTTGTTTGTTTCTGTTTTCTTAGGTTTAGTTGTTGATAGTTGTGAGTTTGTCATTTTACTGTTCGTGTTTTTTATCTTCTTCTTTTTCTTAGATAAATCCCTTTAACATTTCATATAATAAGGGCTTGGTGATGATGAACTCCTTGAACTTGAACTTATCTGGGAAGCACTTTATCTGCCCTTCCATTCTAAATGAGAGCTTGGCTGGATAGAGTAATCTTGGATGTAGGTCCTTGCCTTTCATGACTTCGAATACTTCTTTCCAGCCCCATCTAGGCAAGGTTTCTTTTGAGAAATTGGCTGACAGTCTGATGGGCACTCCTTTGTAGATAACTGTCTTATTTTCTCTTGCTGCTTTTCAGATTCTCTCCTTTAATCTTGGGTACTGTAATTATGATGTGCCTTGGTGTGTTCCTCCTTGGGTCCAACTTCTTTGGGACTCTCTGAGCTTCCTGGACTTCCTGGAAGTCTATTTCCTTAACCAGATTGGGGAAGTTCTCCTTCATTAAGTTTTCAAGTAAGTTTTCAATTTCTTGCTCTTCCTCTTCTCCTTCTGGCACCCCTATGATTCAGATGTTGGAATGTTTGAAGTTGTCCCGGAGGTTCCTAAGCTTCTTATTTTTTTTTAATTCGTTTCTTCATTCTGTTGCAGTTGAATGTTTATTTCTTCCTTCTGCTCCAAACCGTTGATTTGAGTTTGTTTCCTTCCCTTCACTGTTGGTTCCCTGTACATTTCCTTTATTTCAGTTTTCATAGCCTTCACTTTTTCTTCTATTTTGTGACTATACCCAACCATTTCTGTGAGCATCCTGATTCCTAGTGTTTTTAACTCTGCATCTGATAGGCTGGCTAACTCTTCATCACTTAGTTGTATTTTCTCTGGAGCTTTGATCTGTTCATTTGGGCCATATTTTTTTGTCTCAGCTTGCCTCTTAGTGGTGGAGCCTTAGGTATTTGCCAGGGCAGGGCAACCTACGTGGCTACGTTGTCACTATATGTGGGGGAGGGGTCCGAGAGGGAACAATGCCGCTTGCTCAGCTCTCGTTCAGCTCCCAGTCACCTCCTCCACTACCCATAAATTGGGCCCTTCTGGTGCTGATTCCCGGGTGTGTGGGCTTATGTACATTCTAGGACCCTATTGGTCTCTCCAATGAGCTCTCCTGTAAGGCTGGGAGTTGTTCCCACTGCTGCCTCAACCCCCACAAGTTTTTTCAGTCAGAGGTTTGAAGCTTTATTTCCCTGTGCTGGAACCCTGGGTTGCATGGTCTGTCTCACTCCCCAGTTGTTCCTCCCAGGTTATCTGCACACAAATGTGGGACAGCTTGCTCTGCCAGCACCACCTTGCCTGACCCGGTCCTCCAGCTGTTGCCTTGCCACGAGTCCTCTCCACCCAAGCTGCCCATCTCCACCTCTCCTATCATTCTGAATGAATGTTTCTTCTTTAACTCCTTGGTTGTCAGACTTCCACACAATTCAATTTTCTGGCAGTTTTGGTTATTTTTTGTTTTTAAATTTGTTGTTGTCCTTCTTTCAGTTGTGTGAGGAGGCAAAGTGTACCTACATCTCCATCTTGGCCAGAAGTTAGGAAGTGTATCCATATCTTACATGACTTTCATTTTTTAATTTTTTAAAAAGACTTATTTATTTTTAGACAAAGGGGAAGGGAGGGAGAGAGAGAGGAAGAGAAACATCAATATGTGGGTGTCTCCTGTGCACCCCCTACTGGGGACCTGGCCTGCAAACCAGGCATGTGCCCTGACTGGGAATCGAACTGGTGAACCTTTGGTTCACAGGCTGGCGCTCAATCCACTGAGCCATACCAGCCAGGGCTCAATCATTTTTTTTAAAGTGTAGCAATAATTTTTTTCTTAAATCATAGAAAGAATCCCAAAATACTCAGAAAGTATGTGAAGAGATTTGCTTCCTTTGAAGGACAGGTGGGAAACCCAAGGTCAGGTTCACCAGACCCAACCCCTTCATCCCAGGGCCACCAACACTTTGAAAACCACACAGATGGCCGATAACATAAAACAAAACAAAACACACTCCAGATGGGTTTAGGTGTTAAGAAAAACAACAACAAAAAACGGAAACTTAGGGTTGAGGTTTATCCGGTCCCCAAACGTGCAGGACGTCTATCCAGGAACTCTTCAAATACACAAACACATATTTTATTGGCTTGATACAGAAGACTAAACAAAGCTACCTTAATAACTCACTTGTTGGAGAACAAACAATACTTTTCCAGTAAGTAATAAATACAACTAAAAGCAGGCACTTAAGTGAGAGTCTATGACAAAACGGAATTCACAAAAAAGTGGGAGCATCTTAAGATTTCTATCTGTGGAATCCAAGTCAAGAAAGTACTTCACACGCGCCAGAGCCACAGGATTGGGGAATTCCCTTTAATGCAAAGACAGTAATTTAAAAGCTTACTTCCAGTCGTTTCCAAAGAAAGACCTGACAAAACGTTGAGCAAACTGGCATACAGCAAATTATCCCTAGTTATGAGCCGTGTACAGCAGGAGACACGGCCAAATGTGTGAAATGAAATGCAAGTACAACCGAGAAATAAATTTACAATTCAGATTGTATTACAGATTCTGTTCTATACCTGCTAACTGAAACAACAGACCTTTTCTTGTGCGGGCAGGGGGTGAGGAAAGAGAAAGATCAGAAAAGGGGACCAAGCATTTGTTCTCTGGTTCATTTGTTCACTCCTTAAAAGAACAAACATCATCGCAAGGTGAAGCCTGGGTATGAAGTGAATTTCATTTTTCAAGCAGAGAAATTTTTCTCCAAAAGGCAGATAACAACATGGGAGTGGGCAGATCAGAAGACCAACAACAGTTTCAAAAGAAATCCTAGGAAGCGAGAGAAAACGTTTGCTGAGAGAAAAGCATGCCTGCTTGGCAATTTGCTGTGACTGAATTTAAAGGGAACACACAGGGCTGCGTGTGGAGTCAGCTGTTAACGGGTGACCATGCCAGACAGGAACTGTCTTTACAGCAGTCCGACTGTGCCCCATGTTTTCTACGTCCACGGCCCTCAGGGTGTTGGTGTATTGGACACGTTGCCCTCCCTGGGACAGTCAACTGGATTTTCTTCATTGGGCTGGAGAAATGGCAGAAAAGCCTTGGGTCTTCTGTCCCCCGATAGACTAAAACCAGTCATCAGACTGCTGTGGCCCTACCGACACAACTGGTGACCGCTGACCCGTGCAAGTGAGCTGACGGCTGTGTGACACCCAGCTCCTGGGGCTACTGGGTTAATCCAAAGCAACCGGCTTTGACGGAGATCTCAAGTTTTCTAACCAGTTGGCCTGGTCAGGTAGAAGCAGCCTGAGAGCCTATGGAATTTCCACTAAGGAAAAGACATAAATGAGGCACTTTCTGATTACAAAGTCCCTGCGCATGTCCACCACACATTCAGGGATGTCCAACCTTTTGGTGTCCCTGGGCGACACTGGAAGAAGAGTTGTCTCGGAAAGTAAATTTACGATTTTGTGTCGGGCCACATTCACAGCCACCCAGCACTGCACGTGGCCTGCGGGCCACCGGTTGGACACCCCTGATTAGATCATGGTGATGTGACTACCCTGAGAAACGAAAGTATAATGCTACAGTTATTCACATACGACAATGAAATGTCCTCCGTTTTTAGATTCAGAACGAAACCCACAGGGGCTCGTGCAAAGACCTTGGCTGCTGGGCCAGCAGATACTGTACTCACTACATTCCTTCCTGTAAGAGAATGTCTAAATCTTATGGTAACTGACACATTATAGAAAAACCTCCCTGTAACAAACTTCTGACAATAACTCAGCGTTCACATTAGTTTAAGAGCCATCTATAAAGACTATCAAATGCTAATAAAGAAAACTCACTAAATTTATAACACCACCACCGTCGTTAATGGGCAAATTCTATGGTGTAAATGATCTGAAGCCAGAGAAATAGTCTATGAAATTTACAAACCCCCCCCCCAAAACCCTAAACATTGCAGCATAAAATACTAAACATTGAATTCAAAATCTCAACGACAGAGAACATAGAGAAGCCCACAATTCACTTGGGACCCTAGGTTTACGAGAATGATCCAATTCTTCACTCCAGGGGCCAAATGCAGACAATTCGTTAATTGCAGGCTGGCATCTTCTTGCTACATATTCTGTCCCTTCCTGAGTCAGGCTCTTCTGTCTGCTGATCCAGGCATGCTGGTCCAGTAACACTGGGAAACTACACCTGTCACAAATACAGCTGGCGTTGTTCGGTGGTATGGGGTTATACAGGCTCTCCTTTAAGCAAAGCTGGCTTTCACCTTCCAAACCCAGCACTCACCTGCAGGGTCATGGTGGAGCCCTTTGTGGGCTGCCACATGGCTGAATGAGAAAGTCCAGGTGTACCAGAGATGACAGCAACTGAAGGGTGGGTCAGTATCACACAGGTACACATTGACCAAGACACCTGAATGTCCCATTGGATTTAATCTCTACCAATTTGGAGAGAAAACTTGGGTGATCTTTCAAAGGAAGTTTCTCGCTGTCTCAGTCATTTTCAATGTATTTTGGGCTTGACAATTTAAAGATTATGTAGAAACATCTGAATGATATCTGAGGGAAACACTCCTCATCTAAAAACGCTGGATGTGTTCTAAGACTTGGAAGCAGGCTGGTGTACCAGCAGCAGCACTGTCTGGCCTCTGGTTTGATTCCTGGGAGAGGCATTCCGGAACAGAGCGCCTTGTTGCTGAGAGGGCGTGCGACTGACTCACAGGAGACACTTTCATAACTTTAAATAATTAAGAGCCACTTTGTCCTGCTGGGTGCGAACAACCAACACCAGTTCTAGGGCTAAATGCACACTCAAGACAGAGAAGCCATTCCCAGCAGAAGAGGCACGACAGGGCTCACAGCATGACAACCCTGAGCTCCGTGAAGTGCTTCAGAACGGGGTCTTACTTCACCTTCAGTTGGGGTACTGCTGGTGTGGGCTGCTTCCTCCAATGTGAATTCGGCTTCCAAACACCACACCTTCCCTAAGACTGTACGTAATTCTAATAAGAAGCTAATTGTAACATGGCTGGTAAGCCAGGCAAGAGAACCAGAGTAGGGTAACAACAGAATGAGCAGGTTAAGCGACAGGACTGTAATTTCAAAGCAAGCTCTGAGCGTGGGAGTGGGGGAGAGCGAGCTGGCAGTGGTGGGCACGGGCTCCAACTGGGAACACCGCGTGGTAAGAGGAAGAGCTTGGGAGGGAGAGTCTAGGGATCCAAGGACATTTCTATGAATTGTCTGTAGGGGGCCCAGTGGCACAGGAGCCGCTGGGGGTGGCCTGACCCGAGTGTGCCTGTGTCTCCACTTCACCTCTTCTGTCTAGGAAGGCCTCCTTCCACAACCCGAGGGTGGTGTCCAGTGCTGCTAACACGCCCCAGTGGCACCCAACGAAAAGATGCTAGAGACAGAAACAATGCAGGGAGACTTGATCTCCCCTCTTCTGCTATTCGGAGACCCAGACAAAGCCACTTACCCAACCGCCTGGTTCTAACTTTGGAAACATTACACACGCACAGCCTGCGTCTCGGTTCGGCTTTCACCGACACGCCGGGCCAATCCGGGGGCCCGAGCTCCAGATGCTGGAAAAGGCGCTCGCCGTCAAAGAAACACTAAGCACGGTGTTAAACCAACTCTGTGATTTTTATTGATGGGCGACAACTTTGTATCCTAGGTGTCACTAAACTGTGTACAACTGGAGGCGCAGCATTACAGAGGAGCAGGCAGAAGTGAACAGAGCAGACCTAGGAAAGATCAATCTTCATGATTTTGCCCGTATTTCACTGTGTGTACACAGAAGCATGAATGCAATTTGAAATCTTTTACTGGCAATAGAGTTACAATCACCCATCTATGTGACTAACACCTTAACTCCAAATATTTGATCTGTAATGCGTATGGTAAGCCATTTCTCATCACACAATTATTAAAATGTATTTTTAGGAACCAGCAACTTATTTTTTGTGTCTATTTTGCTTTTGAAGAACTGTTTCTTCTCTGATAACTGGCTCATTTTTATCATTTATCAAAAACTAAAGGGTGGGGGAAGAAAGTGTGATGGACTAAAAAATTTATTTTTTAAGGAAAGATAAAATTCATTTTCACAAATTTACAAGTGTTGCTGGTGCAGAATTTATTCTAAGCAATCAGACAAGGAATCAAACACAAGTTCCCCTTCTTATTCAGGAATCAGCATTATTTCAGAATTACGGATTTTTGTGTATTTTCTTAAATCAAGCGAGAGTCCATTTCGACCGAATGATCTTGATTGGGAAGTTGGACGTCAACACGAAGCACGCTGCGCACAAACTGCGAGGCATCTCCTTTCCACGCGAGCCCATTTTTGCCAGAGGGAGAAAGTTTCTCTCTAGAGAGCCACTAACGAGGGGAAGGAAGTCAGTGAGAGTCGGTCGGTGTTCTACAAGCGGGCGTGGGCACAGCGCAGCGGCGGTTACAGCAGGTCCACTCGGCGGTAATACAGGAGGTAGGCTGTGCGGTCTGCAGTGGGCTTCACCACCTGGTACTGGTTGATCACCTTGACCGTCTGGTCATCGATGCGCAGCCAGCCGTTCAGACCGATCTGGAAGACGTCTGTAGTGTAATGGCCGCCCGTCGCACTGCTGCCGTGATGGTAGACCACTGGAAGAGAACGCCCAGGAGGGACCCAATGAGACAGGCACTGCACACCAACAGCGGGCGGGCACCCATCTGACTGCCTCCAAAACCTGCCTTTCTTGTGAAACACCGCACCAGGACAGGCGGGAGAGAAATGTAAGTGCACAAAGCAATTTATTCAAACACAAAACCTTAAACTATTTATAAAAAAGTGACATGTACACACCTTAATAACATATTTTAAATGTTCAACATGTCACAAACAAGAAAGTAAATGCCTATTAAATAGGGCCGTCGCATTTGTCAGCCCGTTGGCAAGGGTCACCAACCATCTGAATGTTCCCTACTGGAGACAGAAGACTGGAAATCGGGGCATAAACGACACTCCTCCAGACCAACAGGTGCAGAAACTAACCAACACCTGAAACTCACAGACCCCTGCAAATGGTCATGCCCTGGATCTAGCCAAGTCCACTTCAAGACTGTTCTAAAGAGAGTATCTGAGTCTTAGAGATTTTATGACAACGAAAAAAATGAACAACACCTAAATACACACTAGAGAATGATTAGTGAATTGTATTACAATCAAGTGGATTTTCATTGAAATTATTGTTTGTGATGTAGAAACATGCTACATTACATGCAAGTGTCTTCTACGATGACTCACAGCATCGGCCCCAGAGCGGATGCAGGGACTGCCACCTGGGCGGTCCAAGTATGTGCCTATGGAACAGCCCCCCGGGCCAGCCTCATGATAATCCTGGCTGGTCATACAGGACAGCAAGACTGTAGGACAGTCAGGTGAGAAACCAATGATGGGACCAACAGCCTAATCTTGTGCAGGCCGCAGCGGCCGAGGCTGCCCGCGGGCAGGGAGGACACTGACTCCAAATCCAGTTTGGGTGCCCATCCTGGTTTCCACCTCTAAGACCTGACTGACTGGGCTGAGAGCTTTGTAAAAGTGACGGAGTCAGCGGGATCGAAAGGACCTGGGGGTTTAGCTCATTTGCATTTTCTATTAGACACTTCCACTCTAAAAGTGCAAAACGGAACAGCACGCTGCATGACTTCAGGTTTCCTACGCGGCAGCCTGCTAACTACGACGTCCACACGTCAGACAGCTGGCCGGCCACCTGGCAGGAACAGAACTGAGAATGATAGCCTTTCTGTGTAAAAGCTCATGCATTTTACTAACTCATTCTTTGATCCCACAGCCAGAACCATTTTTTAAAGTACCTCTTTTGTTACAGAAGATTCTAACTAACCCTGTGACCTTATTTCTGAGATCAGAAGACTCAAGATGACAATTCAGGAGTGTGAGGATGCAGGTGTGAATCCTGGGCCACGGTGGGTGGGTGGCGCGTGCAGTCTCACTGGGGCCGCTTGACCAGGAGACAAGGAATTCCTAAACCTTGGTCTTGATCATCAGCCTTCCCTTACATGGGCCCCAAGGGAAACAGCTTGCAGGCAAATGGCAAAGAAACACTTCAACACCTACTGGAACCTCAGTGTCAAACCCCAGAGAGCCAGACTGGACCCTGGAGACTCCTCTGGTGGCAGAGGTAGGCTGCAGAGCCTGAGCGCCAACTGAGGCCTCAGGGCCTCCATCTCAAGGCAGGGCAAGGAAAGACTGGAGACACCCATGAAGGCAAGGTGCCCACTGCCACCCTGTCTGGGCCCCAGCAGGCTGGGACGGGCCTCTGATCAGCTGCCTTAGGAGAGATGAGAAAGTCAAAAGGAATAGTGCCTGGTGGGGAGAAAGAGCCAACTGGGCTGAACACCTGCTAAAGTGGCACGGAGCCTCACCACTGACCCAGGACCAATCCAACATCCTAAAACCGTGGGAACGGGCTGAGGGCAGTGGAGTTTAAAGCCCTGCTTGGCATGTCACACTGGTGAATGATCCGCCCGGGTAAAAGTTTCAGCTTAGTCTTTTATAAAATGGGGACACCACCCTTACCATTTGGGGCAGTTGTAAAGAATAAACAAGTTACATAAAAGGTATCTAACAGAAAGGCTAATACACACGTCAGGGTCAAGTAATGTTATTTTAAATCACAACCAGGCTCACCAAATGCAACACAAAAGGGTTAATACAGAGGCCAGAAAATTCCAATAAAAACAGCCACACAAGCAAACACCATTGTTGCAAACAATAATTATCGAGAGACATAAAGCCTCCGAGGCATGAGAGACTGGGGCTATATAAAAGAGAGGGACTAGAAGAAAGGCCTAGAAGACAAGCTAGCACTGCAGGAAGCTCCAGGCCAGGAGATAAGGGTTTTGGGGCCCCTGGCTCAGGGACAGGGCTGTGCCAGGGCCCCCCACCCACCATGGGGGGTTCCTCTGACTGACTGAGGGGCCTGTGAGCACAGTCCACCTTCCCACGCACATGTGGTAGTGCCATACAGAAGAGGACATGGTGGAACGCCAGTTTGGGACTCCTGGCCTAGTTGGGTGGCTCCACCATGGCCATCCCTGGCACCCTGAACCACAGGTACCAAAACTGCAGTAAGAAAAGAGCATGCCCTCTCATCGCCAGCCTGGCAGCCTAAACCTACTCCTCTGTCTCAAGACAGAATCTGACATGAGACAGACACACTCGTGTCCAGCAAGGTCTTACCCTGGGTTCAGCTTAGAGCCGAGGATATTCCGTCAAATCCAAGCACCGAATTTCAGCTGAGAGACAAAGTTTCAAATGCTACCGACTTAAAAAGTCCACTGTGACACCAACGGTGAAAGCCACTGTCCACGTTAAGTGGTACCACAGCAAAACTGCCTGGGCGGAAACTCTTTTACTGTTGCTTTAATAGCGAAACAGTGTACAAATTTACTTACCTGCAAAGAGTCTATAGGTTCTGTGGCATTTAAAATTCTTATTTTTAACTCCTGGAGAAAGCAGTTCTGAAAAAGAAAATATCAACAGCTCCAATCTATAAAAGCACTAACAGAAAGGCTCAGAATCACAGAAGCAAAGGCGTAACAACAGTCTCCACCCATGGATATTGGCTGGTGGGCCAGAAAACGTAACAAAACCCATCCCTTTATCTGCGTAAAAAATGACCCATGAGGAAATTAGCTGTGCAGTGTAGTAACAGACATAACAGTCAACCAATCCATTAAAGAAATATGAGCAATACACTGAACCTATTAAGCTCATGCTAGGAACCCTTTAAAAGCAAATGCTCCAAAAAAAAGGAAAAAAGTTGCCCACCTATAGGCAAAAAAAAAAAGTGCCGGAAAACCTAAGAATTAAAAGGTTTTCATGTGAGTCGGACCACAAAACTTCTCTTATACAGCAGTGAAAGCATTTCCCCACAGAGGCACTAGTCCACCAGCTGGTCCTTAAAGCACACAGCCCCCCCCTTGCAATGCACCGCTCGGTCGCCAGGGAGCTCAGCTGCAGATCACCGGCTCTTCCCTCCTCCCCAGCTCTTCAACTGCCCTTCCTAGAAAGCACTCGAGGTGGGAGCGGATATAAAAATACATGTAACGAAGACGGCAAAACTAAATTATGACACACACACACACAATGCATGGAACAAGAAAAGCTACGCAAATAAAATCAGTGTAGAAACAAAACAAGTCAGTCCATCTAGACGGGTGATTTGAGGACGGGGGAAGACACAAGAGTGGGTCAGAGGATGCCTGTTTGACCGTTTGCAAGCTGTTTCTGAAAGCCATGCAAACGGGACCGACGACCCAGTTTATGATCCTCAGCTGGAGTTTTCCCTTGTTCTGGTCCTGAGATGGGATCAGAAAAACAGGCTGCCTGTGAATGAAGCAGCTCAGTGTGTGAGAGGGGAAGGACTATGAACCAAGACTACGAACCAGCACAGGAGTCCCACCTACCAACCGAGGAGGTAACTTCTGAGAATGGGGCTGAAGAGCCAGAGTCTGAATCCTATGCAGAAGGAAGTGGAGCATCCCTGGGGTGTAGGAGAGACCGATCATAAACATAAGGCAGCCACCCACCAGTTCCTGAGTCACTTGGCCCAAAGGGGAAAGAGTGTGGGTACCGTGCCATGGGGAGGAAAGAGGAAGATGACAGGGACCCAGGGGGTGTATGAGACCCAGAGACACTGTCACATAGCCCCTGTCCTGTTTCCACACAGCCTGATGTTTTGACAATCACCTAACTTGCTCCAAGCTTCAGTATCACACGACACAGTTTTTCACAAACTCTGACACTTTCCTGGAAAGCTTCCTTCGAGCTGTACTCTCGGCAGCGCCCACCGGGTGCTGTGGCCGGAGTGTGCCGGTGCCGCGGAGCGCAGCTCGCCTGATGGAGACTGGTGGCTGACAGATGCCACCAGCCTACCACACATGTTCCTGCACCAGGTCCGACCAACCCCCAGGGGCCTACAGGAAGCAGTCTCAACTCCCTAAAAAACATCTATCTAACCAGGCTGGTCCACACTGTTGTCAATATGTAGTATAAGGAAAATTATTTTGTACCATTACTCTATAAATTGTTTATAGAAAAATGACACTCATTTTAATAGAGGAAACCGATTTTTTCTAATCTAGTAAAATTGTATGGTTTATTTTTGCGTTTATTTTTAAAAAGCCATTTTAATGAGAATTTTGATAGAAAAGGTCTATTAAGAGTCAAGAAATTCACAACAAAAAAGCCATGAAAAAATTCATCCCGACACTCTAAAGACATGCTAATGTGTCAAGCTCACTGTTTTCCAGGTGTACTGTCACCCTAAGGGCTTTTGCCTTATATATGTATTACCTTTACTAATTTCCAAGTCCACAGGATACTCAATATTTTTAATAAGCTTCTGACACCCGCCAGTCTTCTCGTAGACAAAGCGTTTCAGGTGCAGCACGAGGACAGGAGGGAGTTTTTCCAGAGTCACTCTCCGGCTGATCTCGACCTGCGACACAAAGCACACAGGACACGCTGGCGCTGCACTCAGGCAGCAGAGCCTCCGCCGCTGCCCCCCAGACCTCCATGGGGAGCGCGCTCCGTACAAGACGCGGCAGCGCTGCTCACCCTCGCCGGGGCCGCGGGACCTCCGTGAAACCCTAGGAAGCTACGGCGGTCTTCTCGGAAAAGGGCCTATATGACAAGTGCAGGGTGTCCCTGACCCCTCTGTGAGCTCACGTGAAGAACCTTTGCTCCGTAGCACTAATGACAAATTGGCATAACTGTCAAAAAGCTAACTTAGAAGTACCTTGAGTTATATATTTATTAGCTTGTTTTTTAATAACTTATACTATTGATAAAACTGAGGCCAATGTGTTTCTGGAACTGGATGCTTTAAGTAATGCTAAAACTGTTCATTCGAACCATTAATGTGATACACTCTTTCATAGGTCTAATGAATGCTTTTTATTAAAATACAACTTCACAAACAATACACTTAATTCCTTTAATGTTCTCTGAACTTATACACTCCTTAATGATTCCTGTATTTACGTGGAGAATACTTTGGGTAGGAATATTTGTTAAAGTAACAATCTAAAAGATAGCAGGCTACAGAAAACGCTGGGAAAGCTCTCGGAAGACTACAGGTATATACGGCTGAAGGTATCTTAGCACCAGGCTTTTGAAAGCAAACTCCATGGTTATCACTTCCTGGGTCTGGTAAGTTCACAGACCCCCCCGATGCCTACCTGCCCACCTAGACTAAGGTCCCAGGTGTGAAAAGCACCTCCTGCCTCTCTGCATGCCCATCGGGTCTTTGTATTCTAGTGTCTGTATCTAACAAGAACTTGTGCGTGAATGAAAGTGAGACTACAGCTCAGGAGTTAAAACCAGGGGTGATGACTCCGGTTTCCTCACCTGTGAACCAAGGGAGCTGGACTAAAGTATCTCTGGGATGCTTCTCAGTGTAGTGACCTAGGACTCTGACCTTAAACTCCAAGCAGTTCTCTAGTTCTCTAGGTGGCTAATATGAAATTCTTTAATGTGTTTTGGGTTTCCAGACAAACTGAGGCATACTTTCTTATCACTCAACAAAAGCAGACCTTTGCTATATAGCCAGTGTTTTGTATAATCATATTTTCCAATGGACCATCATTCCATGTTCCACAGAAAAAAAGACATTTGTCCTAAAAATGTAATAAAATTAAATTCGGTATTTTAAAAAATAAATTAAAAAAAAAAACATCAACACGCACACTCCAGAAAACATGTTCTTTGTTCTTTACAGATATCACAAGCTGTCCAAAACACTCCTTCCTCACACATCTGCTTTTCTGAGTGCTCACTCTTATCTGATAACCACAGAGCACCCCGGTCACGGAGCCAGAACAGTCAGCCTTGTTCTTTTTCATGTTCAAGGCTCCACCAAACGCCGCATCTTTCTTGAACCTTCCCTGTTATCTAGAATAATCCTCTTTCCTTACCACTCTGTGACAACGGGCCCACAATTCCCTCTATTCAACCCATATTCCCACTCCACCTCCTCCCCAAACTCCCAAGTTCAAGTGCAGCAGAAGCAAAAGGGGATAACAGACATCACGCAGGGCTCTCCTGGTAGCCCAGGGAAAGCTGTGACGTAGGATGAGCAGGCAGACCCGCACAGCTGGCTCAGAGAAGAGAGCAGGAAGAGTGGCATGGGGCCAGGACAAGGGAGTCCAGCTCTGGAGTCACAGCTGCCACAGAACAAGCCAAGGGGACGGTTCCCATAGCCACGTTCACAACCCTGCCACACAAACGAAGCTCCCTGAAACTGGTATCCACTATCTTTCTCTTCCTTTAAGTTCCACCACCAGAATCTTCTTAGCTTTCTCACGAAGCCAACTGCCAAATTTGTCACTGGCTCCTACCACTTTGTATTTTAAACAAGACCGCCCATGAGAAGCAATCAGAAAATAGGGTGGAAGCTTAGGCATAACTTCTGCAAATCTCCCAACAGGCTGGCTTGACCAGTCCCAAGCAGGAGACCCCTGATGAACTGAAGACCCCAGAGGAGCGCCTACTACTTTTGTCCTTCACTCAGGGCCCCAGTTGCAAGGCAAGGGTACGTCCACCTCAGCCATGCAAGGAGCTGATGGGTTTTCTACGCTGGGATGTCCTTCCTCACCCTGCAGCCACGACACACTATGAGGGGAGAAACTCCAAAAATACCAGAATTTATTCATAAAAAACTGTGTATTTATCCTTACATGTTTAAACTTCAGTCACCTTCAAAGTACTCTCCATTTGACGCAAAACACCAAGAGACTTTTTTCCACTGCTCAAAACAGTTTTATACTTGTCGACTTTGATGCCTTTTACAGCACTTCTGCATTTTGTTTCGCCTCTTCCACATCGGCGAAACGTTTCCCTTCGAGGACTTTTTTCATCCAGGGAAACAAAAAAAGATGCTCAGGGCGAGATCCCTTGAGGAGGAGGGTGGGGCATGGGGGGGCGGTCATGCTGTTTCTAGTCAAGAACTGCTGAACACTCAGAGCAGTGTGGGCGGGTGTGCTTGTAAATCCCCCATCATGAAATGGGCAAATGCGCTGAGTCTTCAAAAACAATTCACTGAAACCAAACACACCCTCTCACAATAATGCCAGCTGGTACTCAGACACAGAAGGTCTCCTAAACACCTAGTGGGGAAGCCTATCCTACAAGGGGCCTGCCCTCCATAAGATAACTCTGGTTGGTTTGGGTCTTCCTCAGATTATTTAAATCAAGCTTCACAGGAATACTATACATTGTTCAAAAAAGCCCTGCCCATAACTAGCCTACACTCATCTCCCAAACACACGTTTATGAATTCACTGCCATGATTTAGGATATACAATGGAGAAAACATCCCCAACCGTACAGCTGGAAATGGCATGAGCTGGCACACCTGGACAGCTGGGAACTAACAAGCTCTCGAAAAGCAGACTCTTACCCATCTCTCCTGACTAAGCTGCCGAGACACCACACTAGGCGACACTCTGCTTCTCAATGCCCAAAGATGGACTTTTATCTTTTTCAGATCAAATCAAAGAGCAACAGGCACCAGAACAATTACTTCCAATATTTCACTATCCCTGAAGATCTACAACCAAATGCAAAAACAGATGTGCTATGAATCTCTTTTATGTCCTAACTAATCTCATGACATTGTGCTCTATGATATCTGGAATATAAATAAGCCACTCAGACTCTGAAAGGGGCAGAACAGCCAGAAACTTAAATGTGGCTCAGGATAAATAATCTGCACAACCATTACCTTGTGCTACATGATTCAGAGCTAAAGGAGGTTGTTACAATCATGTGTTTCGACCATTTCCTCAAAATATGTGAAAACCTAAGAGCCCAAAACTGATTTAAAAAAGCAACTGATTTAAGAGGCAGAACTCAAATCCGCTTGTCCTCATTCCTAATTCTGTGTTCTTTCTACCACACCAGCGTGCCTCAGTAGAAAGGTTCTAGATCAGCCGTGAATATACCTCTTGCTTGGTTTTTGTGGTATAACCTTGGACGGACTCTCTGGCCACCAAGCTTTCCAACGCATCCTGGACTGTGCGTATCTTGTCGGACTGGATATCCAACTGCAACGTGAAAAACGGCTGCAAAGTGGCAGATTCTTTTGAACTCTGCTGGTAAACCACAGACCTAAGAATTGAAAAGAAAAACAAAAAATTGAAGAGACCACTCCTTCCCACTTTCTCTTAAGAGTATCCAACAAGAGGAGAGGAATAAATACCAAAAATAAGATTATTCAATATCACTTTCAGAAGACCAGAGTGAACAGAAAAACCAAAAATACACCGAATTTAAAAATAATTCTGCTGAATGCCACCTCCTAAGTATTTCTAGCAGCTAAGTACAGCAGTTGATAACTTTCCCAGGTCAGCGCTCTGAAGAAAACACACTTCACCTTCCACCCCACATTTAGTGCACCAGTTAACAAATGTGACTGTCCTGCCATGGCCTGAAAACGCTGACACTTTCCATCTTCTCCAGGTACCATAGCCTGCGCTAATAAAACAGAGGAAACCTCGAGCTAAACAGAATATTTCTAATGGCATTTTCCTCTATAAAAATGACTTACAAAGAAGAAGAGCAGGGTGCGTACAATAAAAAACAAGTTAACGTTCCAGGAAACAGGGCTACCTCCCTCAAGGAGAAGGCTGCCAATTCAACCTTGTTTTCTTAGCTGGTTTTTCATTTCACTTTTCTTTTTCTAAGTTTTTCTGAGTAAAAACTGTGTGTTCGGCCCATCTCTCACTTGGCCTCAGCAAGGAGACGTTCCAAGAGTTCACCAAGGGACCCTGTTTCTGCAGCCTAAGTGACCTAGTTTATAAACGGAATAAAACGGGTGTGGCCAGATGTTCGGACTTTTTAGAACAGATGCATGAAGTCGAGCGAAGCTAAAAGCTTTTCTGCTGAGGGTTTAACTGTCATACGCTGTTTTCCCAACACCATCTTAGCAGGGATCTCCACGCTCCTTTTAAGTGTAAAGACGAGGCGGACAGCTACTCCCTCAGTTCCGAAGAGGAACAGTGGGAAAACCACTAATTAAACCTGGTGAAGAAATCACAAAGTGGTCCTCGTGGCTCAAAGGGCCTGATTTTATCCAAAGTGTCCCAGGGGGAAAAGGTGGAGAAAGGTTCTGGTTTTTCTAGGGAAACTGAAAAGCCACCAGCAGACGGAGAATTTGGGAAGAAAACCTTTCCACTGGTCTGCGTGAAGAATCAAACTTATGACAGCTGCCACACAGAGAAGGGGGTTCCTCGAGTGTAACAAGCACTCCGTCTCTTTCCTTTACCGTTGTTTCAAATGGACATGTCAACAACCAATCTCAACTAAAGGAGCCCACAGAGGCTGAGGCCACTAGGGACCATGGCAGAGCCATTCAGGTGAAGTCAGTAAGGTCCCAAAGTGGATTCTGGTTTCTCCCACTGGTCATCCTCGGACAACTGAGGGACCTTTGGGTAGGCTGGCCATCAGTGGCACTGCAATTCTGATACTATCCCTGGGCAAAAATACAGTGCTCACTGCAGCCATTTGTTCTGCTCCCTCATCACCCCCTCCCATCCCTGGGAGCTCAAGAAAATGCTAACATCCGGCTGCTGGTCTAAGGAGAGCTCAGAGCACACTCGGCCTCCTCTCGCTGCTTCCTGCTCCCAGCACGGGCCAACCCAAGGAGCCATACCTGGCAAACCCAAGTCACAGCAGCAACGGTCACGGGCCGGGCGTTCCCAGAGCACCAGTGACCACAGGCTGATGAGGAGGCTTCAGAACAGAGAGGGGCCCTAGGGGTAACTCACAACGGAGGACATAAAATGACTTGTTCAAGGTCACACAGTGACATGACGGGCTTCTAAATCCAGTCCTACAGCATCACTGACTAGCTTGTGAGGGAGTCGGGCAGGTTTCCTGAGGTTTTCATTAGCCTGTTGAGAGGTGCTCAACCCAAGTCGTTTCCGAGCAGAGAGGGATCACATGAACCCTCGATGCCTTGAAAGGGTGTTCGTTCTTGTGGGGACACAGCATTTGGGACAACGGAAGGCTAAGGTCTCACTGAAACGTGGGGCGTTGTGCTGAGAGGCCTTCAGAGAGGAAATGTGCTGTGCTGAGGTCCTTTCACACTGGGGTACTGAGTAAACCTCCCTGGGGATGGCATGAGCCAGTGGATTCTGCATCCCAGGGGCGCCAGATGGCTCTAATGTAAATAAACCAACCTTGGTGAAAGCACGAAAAGCAGCTGGTTTAAGGGAACTGGGGCAGAGGAGGTGCCCGGTACGCCAGCCTAGGTCACATGACCTCCTTTGGGTAAAAGTATCTCTCCTACATTCCCTTAACCTTCTGACTTGGTCTTAGTGCCTAAAATCCCTCCAATCAGATACTAGAATTTCTTCTCGTAACAAAACATGTATTTCTATTAACTTGTCTTTCCCTTCCTACCCAGCTGTGAACAGCAGAACTAAATGTCAATGTTGTTAGGGGGCAGCGAGGAGCTCATGGTGGCAGCCAGGCCCCTGGGGACAGCGCCCTCCACAGAAAGGCCACGATGGGTGGTGTGAAGGCAGTGGGGACTGGCAAGAGGAGGACTACAAGTCCCGGAAAAGAGAGGGCACGGAGTTGGAAAGGTAAACCTCAAAGTCAAGATTTTTAGGACAGGTCTTACACCTTCCCCCTCTAGCAAACTCTCAAAACCCTGAACGAGGCAAATACCAAATTATTCCAGAAAAGCATAAACCTGATGTGTCCACCGAAAATGCCGGTGATTGGGGTCTGAACAAAGTCCGCCTGGCGAGTGACTGAAGTCTTATTTCTGGGGCCCACTTGCTCCCATTCGTCCTCACTTCCTTCGCCTGGTTCTTCCTGCTCTTCCTCGTTCTCCAAGTGGCTTTTGGGTCCATTGGAAATAGTAAGTTCTGAAAAGTAGACAGTCTGCTTAGGTTACTATTTACAACAAGAACAGCAAGAAAATTAAAATATTAAAGAAAGTTAAAAAAAAAAAAAGAAAGTTCTACATGCGTTACCTCTACAGATTGGTCATGTATAGTTTTCACACAAAATCAGCGTGTGATCTACATCAAGAACAAACGGCGTGTGTGACTACTGGACCCCTGACTGCATACACAGCTTTACAAGACGTTCTTGGGACAATCGGGGAAACTTGAAGATGGACTAGAAAGTAGATATTATTGTGTAGTTCCAGTTACTTTTCTCAATTTGACGAGGATGCTAGACATGGAGAAAAATTCTCTTATCCTCAGGAGATGTACGCCTTAGCACTTAGGGGTGAGCTAAACCGCTACCTGCAACTTAATTCTGAAGCATCCAGGAAAAACATGCACACAGACTTTACGCAGAGAGGACGACGATGGGGTAACAATCCCAGACCCCAGCAGGGACAGAGGCGGTCACTACACTCTTCTTTCAGTTTGATCATTTTCCCAGTTAAAAGTTGAAAGAAAAAAGGAGATTTTTTCAAATATATCCAATTTATCCAGATATTTGGATAAATTATACATATATAATAACATAGTTGGATAAATTGATCAGATTTTCCCAAATAAAATATTCTCAGTGGTACATAATGGGCAATGTAAAAATAACTAGTTATCTTAATGAGTAAGGGATTTTGAAGGGCAAATGACCAGGGGGAGGGGACAGAAGCAAATTAATATGAGTATGTAACATTTATTTAAAAATAATTCTTAAGAAAATGTTCTCACACATTTTTGTAGCAAATACAGCATAACCTACTTTCGTTATTTGGTGAGAGAAGTTTCTTTAGGTTCAACATTTCCTCATGAAGTCCATTTAGAATAAAGCCCAAGTATTCCTCAGCATCTTCCTGTCGACCCTGAAAGAGCCGAATACAATCACATTAATGTTAAAGCACTTACTAAGACCAGCAAGGAATGTAATACCTGCATATTCAAGCTATGCTGCCTCTTAAATTGTCAACACATTTTCATATAAAGTGTTTCCCCCCAAAACATGTTCAGTTTTCTTTGGACAGCTGACACCGGGGGAGGGAGAGGACGGAGAAAAGGGGGGGCGGGGCAGGCTAAACACTTATCTTTAAGTGATAGAACTAATAACTTTTATTATGCTTTTCTGTATTTCTGAAATTTTTTACAATATACATTATCTTTATAAGAAGCTGGTTTTCAAAGTTGCTTTTGTTAAATGAAACAGAAGACCAAGTGCTGGCTGCCGAGGGCCCCGGGGCTCCCATTCACACTGGGAGCTGTGGAAGCAGCAGCCCCAGATGTCTCCTTTGGCTCAAGGGCCTGAGGAGCCACTAAGGCCTGTGAGCATGATGACAGCAGAACCTCTCCTGAGTGCTGCCACTAGCCCAGGCCCAGTCACCCCACTCGGCCTCAAAGGCAGTACGGTGCAATGGTTCAGGAGCTGACTCTGAAGCCATGCTCTGCCATTTAGTATAGCTGTGTGACCTTGAACAAGGACTTCACTTTTCTCAAATGTAACAAGGAGAGACTAATCACACTTTACTCACAGGGTTAAGTAAGTCAACACACACAAGAACTTATAACAGTACTTGGGGCACAGTAAATGATACGTGAGTTGGCTCTGAGTATGATGATTACCACTATCCTCTTTAAATTCATCCAAGCTACTGACTCTACAACAAGCCTAAATCTACTGAACACACCCACCAATCACAGCACTCAGAGCAGACAGCAAGCACTGAGCAAGCAAAGTTAAGGCACAAAATGGAACGGAAGGCAACACTTGATACTGGTTACAAGAGAGGAGTCCCAAACCTTTTCGGACAGGCTCGACTTGATGACTGTCAGGAGTCTATAAATATATGTGGGTTCAAAGGCAGCTCCCGGGCGGATATCCCTCACGATTTTATCCCCAAGAGCTGCAGTGGAAAGAGGACACAGGTTTTCCTAACAACAAGGAAGTCTGAAAATGACGAAAGTCAAATCCTCCAGACTCCCTCCCATGCCCACCCACTGCTGAAAATAGCATAGGTATAGTAATCTACATTTAAAAAATAAAACACATTTTCTTTCCAACAAGGCTGAATTTATCAAATTCAGTCATTTGACCTCCCATCTCTCAGTACGGACTAACATCAGAAGACCTCATTTTCACTCACCTTGTCTGGGTTTTGGAGGTACTGGCATATTAGTAAACTCATTCATTAGCTGAACACTACATGTGGGAGAAAAAATGGTTAGTAGTGCATTGTTTCAAAAAAACATGCATTTACTAAAAAGCCTTGATGGCTAAGTAAAAAATTAATTAGTATGAAGATAGCAGATTTTAGGCAACCAACAATGCTATAATAGCTAGTGAGTTCCTAAATCTTTTCTAGGTAAGTTTTTGGTAAACTGTAAGTGATAAACTGGTAAACACTAGAATTTAATTCCCTGGAGCTAAGGAAATAAACAATGCTTCAATTCCATTTCTGGTTAACTTCTATACAAAATCATAAATACTAAATTTAAAAAAATACAATTACAGAACTCACTTGCAGGAAATTAAGAACTTTGCTAAAGTATATGGGTTCCAATTATCAGAGGGGGAACAACCCATTCCCTCAACACATTTTTAAGCACCTTACTTACAAGCTGTCTATCATGGGTGTTGACGTACAAGGTCTTTGCACTTTTGAATACAGAGGAATGAACTTCATCAGGTGATACATCGGAGGGCAAGCAACCAGTGCCTGCAGTGTCTGAACATTGGCAGTAAGGAATGGTGAAGGAAATCAAACAGACATGCAAACTTCCAAAAGGCACATCAAGTACAAGAGCATACAAAACGAAGTAAGCCAAGGACACGGAACAGCTTGGGTTATGTAAACACAAAAGGGAATAAACCAAATAATCATGGGGGTGACTGCCTTTTGATATCCACATAAAGGTTTATTCTGCAATCAGCAGTTTACATACAAGAACTCGATTCAGTCAAGGTAATCAAATCAATGAAAACAAAATTTCCAGTTGTGAATGGTCACTCTGCCCTATTATTAGGGACCACTCTACTGAGATTAAACATTGCCTGATTCTGCCATTACCAGGTCAGCGAATCTTTTTTTCTGGCGGGGGTGGGGGGTGTTGGGAATAACACTGTTATAAGCAAGGTAGGCAGACTAAGTCAGGAATCAAGACTCTGGATTCAAAATTTGGGGTAGATGGCCCATGGAAACTAAACCAAGTCAAATGTCCCCGAGGAAAACTGTAATGTGCGGCCTTGGGGACAGCATCTAAGGATACAGCATTAATGTAGCACCAGTTTCCTTTATTGATCAGTCCACGGGGTTGCAACGATACCGGTTTATGTATTAGGGTTACATTCTCCAGTAACTCTGAAAGAGTAAAGAAGCATAGTTAAAAAGTTAATGACATCTAGTAAGTAACACTGTTTTTCTGCTTTTTTCCAGGAGAGTGTTCAAAGCCCTGCCAATGAAGCACATATCCAAAGAAAAGGCATACAATGTTAAAGCTTCATTCTACTCAACATTATGTACATTATTTAATGATTAAATTTTTGTAATCCTCACCTGAGGATATGTTTTCACTGATTCCAAAGAAAGAGGAAGGGGAGGAGGGGGGAGAGAAACATCAGTGTGAGAAACATCGACAGGTCACCTCCCATACACACCTGACCGGGGATCAAACCCGCAACCTAGGTGTGTGCCCTGACCAGGAGACGAACCTACAACTTTTTGGCGTGTGGGACAATGCTCCAACCAACTGAACCACCTGGCCAGGGCAATGGTTGCAATTTTTTAAAAATTGTTTCCCCTCAAGCACCAATATTTATTTATTTGTCTTCTTGTGGGAATATACCTAGGGAGCATGAATAAGAAACAGAAAAGCTTAAAAAACAGTATGTCAGTATTAGAGAACAGACTTAAGAGATACAGACGTTCTTAAACACGGACAGCGAGGCATGCCTCGCTAACAGCGTGGCCCCCGAGACCCTTGCTAGATAGGTGTTTATGGGCAAAGCCTGACTCTTATTCACGTCTGAATGCCCAGCACCTACTTCGGTTAAGTACACAAAACATCCCAGTGGGGGCTTGATGTCTGTTCAGTGGATGTCACTCCTTTGTGGGGCCACTAGCTCCTACTAACTAAATTGTATTTTTCATCAGGAGTCCAATTTAGGGGCTGTTTGGTACCCCGGGATTCCTTTATTCCACTTAGAAACAAGCTTCTTATCCTCAGATTTCGCCCTTGGACATCACTCTTCTTCATAGTCATAAGATAGCTATAAATGCCATCTTTATACAATGCTTTAATGACTTAAAAATAAATGCTTTAAATCATTTTTCTTTAGGAAAGTCCCGTAATGAAACTTGTAGCAGGGACAGCTACGATTTATGGACACCATCTACACTTGGCGAGCACTTCACAATTTACTATGTTAATTGGCCATACTTAATCCTTTTTAGTCCAGGAGTACGACCACTATCCCCTTTCCCCAACAAGGAAACTGAGGCTCACAAAGGTTAACAGGTTGCCTGTGATTACACAGGAGCAAGGTTGCACAGTCAGCACCTGAAATGCCTGGTCTGCGTGTGGCCAACAGCGTCCCTTTACTTTAAATGGTGCGTTAGGAAAGAAGCACTTGGTGAGCATACATTTGAGGGTGGCATCCGTCTATCGGTCACACAAAAGCAGCCTTTTCTAAAGCACAGTTGGACTGGCAGGTCCCAGGCTTAAGCATTAAATGAAGGAATTAATTTGCAAAATTCTAATGTCAACACACACTCCCTCCCTCCCTCCTGTCAAGAGTAAATGGCCTCTTTCCCCTAATTGAGGGGGCACAGGGCATAATTTGCCCACTTACGAGAAGTAAAACATTACAGGCTCAATGGAATCTGTTCAAATAGACTAAGCTTGCAAAGCTCCTCTGACCTCTCTTACCACAGGAAACAGTACTGGGCCTTGAACGAGTAACAGACCAGTTACAGGACTGAACCACAAGCTCCACGCGACAATGCCCAGCACAGAGAGAACGGCCACGTGGCAGGCACTGTGCTAGGTGCTTTATCTGTATTACTCACAATTATCCCCGCAGCCTGTCAGACAGACACCAGCATCACTCCTGCCTTACAGGTGTGAAAACGAAGTCCAAAGGGATAGGTCATTGGTAGAGGTCACATAACTGAGCTACACGTTAACATGGGTCTACCTGACTCCAGAGGCTAGGCTCTTTCTTCTCGGTAGACAACAGGTTCCATTTTAAAATCCTCTTACTCTTTGCAAACTTTGCTCCACAGCCTTAAGATCTTCTACTTACAATGGATTCTTACGCATCTTTGAGTCATGGTATCACAACAGTCCATAATTTCCAATGTACGCCAGAGTTATTTGATATAAACACTACCAAAAAATGCATTTTCAAATAAGCATCAATCCCAAAGGAAGACCGAGCATGACACCTGTAACTCTTTGACAGAGTATTTTTACATCTAGAACTCCTTAAGTTTTTACAGGAATGTAAGACTCAAAATCGACTGCCTCCCTAACACCAGCAGCTCTATGAAACACTGTGCTGCCATTTGCAGGGCCCTGCCTAGGCACCAGCTCCCAGGGGCACAGAGGTGACTAAGAGGTGGCCCTGCTGCAGGAGAGCTTTCAGACAATGAAGAAGGGACATCACAGGGCAGGCGAAGCTAAAAGGTCAGCAGAAGGGACGCTCAGCCCAATCCAAGGACTGGAGAAACCCTGAGGCAGCCAGGGGCCCATGACGACAGATGGCAGCCGATACCAAAAGAACACCTCCAGCTGGAGTAATGGTGCCTTCTCCCCAGAGAAGAAATACAACAGGAAGAGTGGGTTATTTTTTGTTTTGTGCTGTGATGAGATAATGAATTTACTTTTTAGAGGTGCTGATAAGGGGCAACCAGATGACACCAGTACATAGTGTTACTTATACTCACAGACCCGCAAGTAACATCCACACGGGCCCTGCAATTTGTGGCTGAAACTGCATGCTGACAACACATACAGCACCACACCTGAGTGACAGGCCGAGAAGAATTCTAAAACATTGCGTACCGCATAGAAATCTCTAAGACATATGCCAGGGACCGCACGTTTTTGGGCAAACTGCACATTATTTAAATCATCATAACTACCGATCATCTCTGGAATCGTCAAAACAGTCATCCGCATCTTTGATCTCACGAGGAATATCTGATAAATTATCGTTAAATACTTCCGGAAGTGTATCAGTTTCGTTGGTTTCCTTCCTTTTTCTGAGAGGGGGCATTTCTAAAAGCGCCAGGAACTTGAAGACGAAGACTATTCGAAGACTATTTGAATGACCAAAATACAATGTAGCTACAATGCTTTATGGGTTCGTGCAATTATATAGTTTTTCATAGACTGACCTGCACGGTTTCCACCAATGAGATCACTTCATTCGATGTGGACAAGACAGTGTGTTGACATCCAAGGTCCATAACAGATGGCGTGTGAAAAACGAGAAAACTCGTGAGCGGTCCTTAACAGATGGCACGTGAAACACGTGAAAACTCGTGAGCGGTGCCCAATGTGTTAACAGTGATCCAGACGGACAGGGCAGGTTGAATTGGTAGTGGGGGCAGAAGCAGGTTCCAAGGCCTCAAGGGCACAGGAGGCCAAGGCTTCTAGGGTGGGGGTTTGGGGTGAAGGTCCAAGGGGGGAGGTGTGGAAGGGTCTTGATGACAGTAATTCCTGTTCAACACAGGCACTGGAGGAAATGGAAAGAAAATGGCCAGGGACAGGCATACAAGATCTATCTGAAACGTGCCTTCCATGTTAACTGTTTTAACAGACTAAAAAAAAAAAACAAAGTAAGTTTATAGATGATCAATAGTACTTTAAATTCATACCTTGTTAAAAAATCATTTATGACCAGGCTAACTCCACTCTCAAAGGGGAAGCAGGTGCAAAACACCAAGAATTAACTGCTCTAAGCGCCACTGAAAAATGCATCTCCTCTATTGTTCATAACTAAGCTGCATGCCCAGAATAACCTGCACACTTGCAGGATGAACATTCAACCCTATGGAATCGAGAGAACAGATCCAACTTAAAACTGTCCGCTGGCTTTTCGACATTCAGCTGGGAAACAGCACATATTGGTTGGACAGAAACCTTTAGTTTCTACATCAACCCTTCCCTTGAATCAGTGCCAGCTTCTGGCCATTACTGTCGGTTTGCTTGTTTTCAAGGAGCTGGCAGGTAAAAAAAAAAAGCAGTTTCGCTGCTGATTTTCCTCAATATGAAGTCTCTTAGCATCCCCTAGTGGTTTGTTCAATAACTGCAAGTAGCTGAACATTCCAAGTAGCCATGTCTACAAAATTAAACAGGCAAAAACTCTGAAACGTAATGTAGAAACAGAAGATTTATTAGCGAAGGTACAAAACTAGCTTCTTTTCAAGTCTTTAACATGCTTTAGAACAGCCTTCTGGTACAATACTTACAAATGTAGATTAGTAAGTCTTTACAGACTTAGGAAATAGAGACACTGAACAATCTTGTTTCCTTAATGATCATGCTGTTATTCTAGAAAACTTCTCTCTACTGTGGCAAGTCTTCCATAAGCTAAAATACAGAATCACTGCCCTCAAAGTAAGACTAACGACTGGAAACAGTCTCCCGGAAGAAATCTAAGAGTGGCACACTGTATCTCCACAGCAAGACACACGTCACGGGCTACTTGTGTTAGGGTGTGTAGCTCCGTCCCCAGACAGGGAGCTTCTTACAGACGACACCCTCACACTGCTAACTTCTCAGCTCAGTCCTCCCCTTCCAGGGTAACAGGTCTTCACAGCCTGTCCCTAGCGAGATAACACCATCCGTCCTGGCTACATCAAGTCCCTTCCTTGCCTCCTTTCTCCACGCCCCTCTGCAAAAGATTACTTTTCTCTCTCTCCTAAGAGCCGCCATCTGTTCCTTTCCCATCTTATTCCATAAACAACCCCCAAACCAAGGCCAACTGTTGCTCACTGACCTAGATAGTGAGCGGCACACTCTAAGTGCATATCAGACAGTGACATGGGACAAACTGAACATCTGGATCCCAAAGCTGTTGGTTATGCTAAAGGACTGCATTCCAATTTGACAGAAATGACCTCGTGAACTTTAAAGGTCATTCTGGCACATAGTTTAGAAAGCCTCCAGGCGCACCCCTGTGGAAAAGCAGACAAGGGCAAGAGTCCAGAAGACAAACCAGACACTCGGGCTCACACCCCGGCTCTGCCACTTCATTCGCTTCATACCCTGGAGCAGACGGCTTCCCTGCTCGCCTGCAGCACAGACTGCAGCTCTGCAGGGCCTGCTGCGGGGCACTGTCAACAGAGGCACAGAAACACCTAGCTGCACTGTCAGCTCCGACGGCCACTCTATCATCCTCGTTAGAGAACACAGAGCTAATACAAATTTATGGAAGAGTTTTAGAGAACCAACAATTTTCAGTACTCCAAGAAATGTTAGCTAAAATTCCTTAAAATTAAATTGTGTCAGTAAATATTAAAAAGGACTGAAAGATTGTAAACAATGAAGATTAATTATCTCACCGTCAGGATTTTCACTTAAAACCAAATTCAGACAATGTGAAGGTCCACTTTGTAACACACTGTACAGTGAGCCCTTTCCCCCGGATAATTCCCGTAACCACAGACACTGTGGGCCAGACCCCGACTTCTGACGACGCTCGCGGGCACACTGCTGCTCTTCTCCCTCCGAGTGAGCAGCGCAGAGGCCAAGGCCACTCTCGTCCCTGCGGCCATCTGTCACTATCACTGAGTCCGGTTAAAAGGAATGAGTCCTACTGCTGTCATTCCAAAGTCAATTACTCGTGACTTGCAGACAAGCCCGTATGAATACTGCTTTTAACTTTTTCATGTAACTCTTGGCTGTATTTAATTAAGTTCCTTTTACAACAATATCACCATTTCCATGACTATTTTATTCCTAGCCTGAAGTTCAATGAGCACTACAATTACAGGAGTGAAAAGAATCATATCAGAAAGGACAGCCATAAGGGAGAGAAGGCAGGGTTACTCCCTGAGGTTGAAACTTTAAATCTGACATGTGGTCCGAAGTCAGCACTGTTGGTAATTTATTTTCTCTTCTTTTAGGGCAAATAATCACAAGTTTACTGTAATAACAAACTTTTCCCTTCTTTTCAATTCATCAGTGTTGGTGTGAGTTCACTACTTAGATCCATTCAGGGGGCAACTTTAGAAAGATGGCTTCCCCAATCCACCTTTTCTCCCCCACAGGAGTTGGTGGGTCTCCCCAAAACAATGTTACCAGGGTGGTACAAAATGCCAGAATGACTCCTCATCACATAAAAGATGAGAAACTGAAACTAATGTCTTCCCTTTTGTAATCGCTCAAACACTAAGTGGCTGAATGGAAGTTTAACTCCACAAAATCTGACATCACAAAAACTGAGCGGTTAATATTTTCTGTATTTTAAGACATACACAGTAGCTGACACGTTACGACGTACCACTCAAACGAAATGATTTATAAACTCAATGGCAATTCCAGCACTGTAAATTTTTAAGTCAATATAGGTTATGCTTATTCCCATACACATTTTACACATCAAATTCTGTTTTCCTAAAATTAGGATTTAGAGATCATATTACCAATGTTAAGAATCCATGAAATGGCAAGGGGCAGAACTTTTCATTGATTCTTAAGGCTCAACAGCTGGTCCATAACTGACGTTCCGATACGTTGTGTCGACCTGCTTTTCTGTCATCTTCCTAATGGTCCAGAACATTCTCCAACTGATTTTCTTTTCCACATTACATCACTTTGGGAGAACACACTATTTTGGTTACCCCATCATGTGGAGGAGAGCAAAGCAACCCAAATGTACCATTATTCACTGATTACAGACCAACTTGTTTTATTGAGTGAGGGGTCTCAGTTTAGTTCTATAAAACAGACATATCATAAATGCCAGCAAGGACGTACACAGATCAAATCAGATTGGGACCGAATTCTCAATCCACAAGGGTGGATTCCTGCCAACAGGTGCTGCACATCTTCTTAGCTTAGGGTGTGCTACCTTATCACTACTTGGGAGCATTTGAAGAGAAAATGCAAAATTGAGAAATCATTTCCCAAGTTGGAGGAGGGAATATAAATATGATTTATAAACCGCCAAAACAAAGATCAATAAGCTAAATTTTTGTTTACATTTCAACTAAATATGGACACAGGAATTCATTTTCCTGAGTGGATCCAACTTGTAATGATTTTGTTGTTCTCTCCATTAATGGTATTTCCGCATAAGTGTTCTACCCTTCCATCTCTCTTTTCTTTTGATCCTCACCTGAGGATATTTTTTTTTTAATTGATTTTGAGAGAGAGAGAGAAAGAAACACTGACGTGAGAGAAGCACGCATTAGCTGCCATACACACCCTGACCGGGGATCAAACCCACAACCTAGGTATGTGCCCTGGCCGGAGATCAAACCCACAACCTTTTGGTGTACAGGATGGCACTCCACCCAACTGATCCACCTGGCCATGGCTTCCATCTCCTTCTTAAATAGAATTTCTATTTAAGAAGAAACAGCCAATGGAACAAAGGGTTGATAAGTAATATGCACTGTGAAGACGGCCGTGCCACCAAGCAGCTGAAAGCAGAACTCACTAATGCAATGTGTGAACAGTTTACGAGCGATCCAGAGCTGGTCGTACTTCACTGCAAAATGCCTAGTGTGTGATTCGCGTTCTTTTACAGTCCATTTGCCGTCCTAACTTGTATCTCTCTCGCGGTTACACAAAAATCAGCTGGCCTTTTAAGCAGAGATTTATGCCAGGGCAGATGATCCGGGAATGCGAACAGCTGACAGTGTCTGAACGGTTCCCTTCTCCCTCTTTCCCCAAAGCTGGTCAGCACGACGGCAAACATAAAAATTACTCTCTCAGAAGGACCGGTGGGCTGCTGAAGAAGGGCAAACGCTCTGATAACCAACATCAACATCTTTCAATGGCGCTAGGATCTCAGGGACATGCTGCTTCAGGTAAGTGCGCTGACGCCGAAAAGTATGCCCACTGAAGGGCAGGTTTGTGGTGGTAGATCTGGCATAAAAAATTGAATATATTTTTATCATTTTTATGAAGCAAATAAAAAAAAAATAGAATTTGACCAAGGGAAAAACATTCCAAACAAGACCACTTTATCTAAGCGCCATATGATTCCAGGTGTTACTCAGTGGGACCACTCTCACTGCATTATCTTACAGAAAGTAATATGAAAACTGTGAACAACTACATCCTGTGCTTCTAAGGCTCCACAAACAGTCCCCAAAGAATGAAGTATTTTATGAGAAACTAAACTTCTGCTCAGATCATTAACTCATCTTCGTGACTGGCCTAGTGAAAACAGGACTAAGAAAATAAACGTGTGGGGAGGACGCACAGCACCGATTCAGAAATAACTGCTCGGACTGCAGCGATCCTCTCCACTGACCCCAGGAACCAAGAGCCCTACCTTCAACAGATTTCACAAAGCAGGTTAACATCAGACTCCGAAGGTTACTTAGACTTTAACATAGGTAGAACAAAGCAAACTATGTATCAAACCACATTTAAAGTCACACGGCTACAATGTTTTAAAACATTTAAAATGAAACTTTCTTATTGTGATTAAAGATTGAGAGAATTTCCCAGGAGTAGAGGTTTTCCTTTGTGAAGTAATTTTTAGGAACAAAAGTTTAATTACATTATCGTCAAGACTTTCAACTCAGACTGCACATTTTTAAAAGCACCCAGCCATGCATTTCTCATAGGTTAAAATAAGCTTTTAACTTAATGATCTATACAGAGACTTGTAACTGTTTTATCTGGACTGTAACAGCATTCCCTTGCAATGAATATATTCCAGAAGTTATAATAAAAAAATCAGCTGGCTCTTAAAAATAGGTATGAAGCCCAAGATGACTGGCCTACCAATTACCTTCTCATTTTAAGAGAACTCCAGGCACCAAAAGTATTCAAAATAATATATTTTAAGGAATAAAAAGCTCACTCAAAAAAAAAAAAAGGATTGCTTGTTGTAATCTCATTGCCATCAAAAGAATGTTTTATGTTTTGTGGAATTCTGACCATTCATAAAAAAGAATGTTTATGATTGATGGAATTCTGACCATTCATAAAAGGTTACGCATTTTACAGCTTGCTACTACATCCACCCTCATCCTGGTAATGCTGTCAGGTGTTCCAAAATGTTAAACCAGAAAATGTCATATAAAGCCTAAAGACAGCTTATTTTAACTTGGCTAATGGGGTAAGAATCTGAGGAGCAGGCTGCTGAACTTGGTACAATGACACCTGAAAAAATGTCTCTGGCTCCTTAGATACATATAAACATACATGCTCCTCTGTATTTCTGACTTCCTACTTTAACTTAAAAAACAACTGCAAATTATGCAGCTTTATATTTTTATTGTGAATTACTTCTGAGTTTAGCACCTCAAAACAAAACATTTACTTTGAGTCAAACTGTTACAGTTTTTCTTCTGTGTCAAGAGCTGACCTTGATGTGCTAAAACTAAGTAAAGCCATTTACTCAATCCATAACAGGCATTAAAAAGAAAAAAACCCAAATTCTTTCTTATATCTTAAGAAAGAGGGAAAAGAAACAGTGCAAAGTGAGGTCAAATCAGGGATCATCACACCAAAGTTATACAATAGGTGTAACACACAGGACAAGTCCATTATACAGTCACAACGGAACAGAACTGATCAAAATGCAAGAAATGGAAATGATGTCAATAGAAAAGAACTGGTAACAGACATAAATTTTTCCCTTAACACAGACGTATGACAACCCCCTCCCGTTTTGTTTATATATTATTTTGCTTTTAGAACATTTAAGGCACAGACAATTCTTCAGAGATTTCTATTCACACACAGGTCATCCACTATTGCTCTGGGTAACAATAATCTATCACCACAGTTTATACGCCCAGACTGTCTCAAACTTCTCACTCAACAGATGATGAAATCTGCTCCCCTCTTCACTTTCGACCTGTATCTTTTGAACTATACCTGCAATCTTTATGGCTACGGGATCCTCTGAAACTGGAACAAGCCCTTCCTTGACTTCAGCCTGCTTTTCAGAGACCATGGGAGATGTGGCAGGAGGGGAATACTTAGTTTCCACAGAAGCCACGGGTGAGGAGGAAGAGGGCTTAGAATCATGGAAAAGACTGGCCCATGACTTAGGCTGACTGACGGGAGTGGAGCCAGCCACAGAGGTCGGGGCATCAGCAGGAGGAGAAGTGCTCTCGGCTTTCGCTGGGCCCAAGTCCGTGCTTTCCACAGTGTGCAACTCCACCCCGTTGGCAGCTGAGCCCTCACACAAGGATTCAAGTATTTGTCCGTTAGCAACTCCAAGGTTTTCAGTAGTATCAGTCCCAACATAAGGGTGAGCCACAGCTGTCCTCAACAGGCTGTCCCTGCCAGCCTCTGCAGGGAGGCAGGACTGTTCAAAGTCAGGCCCCTGGCAGCCCTCGGGCTGCCCTGCAGTCCTAGCATTGCTGTCTTGGGCCCGGGGGAAAGAACCACCAGGCACATCGTCACTGACGAAGTCCGTGGAGTCCTGAGGGCTGTTGCAAGTCCTGGGTGTCCCCAGCAAGGGCATGTCGCCCATCAATTCTCCATCCTCTGTGCCCATGCTGTTCAGGACTACTGGGTTGGCATGGCCATTGACCAGGGCTTCTGTGGAAATACTACCCTCGCTGCCCTCTTTCAAGTAACTATAGTATCCAGGTGGACGTTTTTTCTTCTTTTTACGCTCCCTTTGTCCAAGACCACCTGAGGCACCATCATTTTCCAAAATTTCCGCCTCTGCATTGGAACTGCCATCCAGATCGAGGGCAGAACCTGGGTACTGGCAGTCGATGGAGCTGTAGTTTGCTTCTTTATCTATGTTGTCAGGGGTGCTTTTGGAAGTTGTGCAACTAAGAATAAATTCAGGGGCCTGAGGGTTCAATGTGCTTGAAATACTGTAGCTGGGAGTCCTCTGCAAAGCGTCACTGGGTTCAATTACTTCATTAACACCAAACTCAATTCTCTGATATTCTTGTCCTATTTAGAAAGAAAAAAGTCAGTGAATATCCCATTAGTTAAGAATACAGCTACACAAACTATGAAAGTATCAATAATTATTTATTTTTCTCTTTGAAAAATAAAACATTAAAGTCGTCTAATTAACAAAGCTGACATTTTATTTCTGTGCTGAATAAATAATTTCCTAAAATAACTATAAAATTATATTTAATTTGGGGACATAAAAAACAGCTTGTATTTATATTCTACTCTCAGGATAGCTAAAATGGAGACTTTCAGAAGGTAGAAATTAAAACAAAATTACAATAAAAAGAAAATAGCATTTTGCCTGCCTGAAACACCTGTCAATTAAATCTGAGATTATTAGCTTACTGTTATGACAGAGTAGGGCACAGGTTCTTTAGACAATGAAAAGAAAATCACAACGACAAACTCAGAGACTTAACATCACTGCTGCATGTTATAGCTTCTCTGGTTAGTGTGACTTGAATGTAATTCAGGAATTCAGAAAGTGTGAGCTACATCAAGAATTACCCTCCCACATAAAAGTACACTTCAGAAGGGCTTCCTTCCAGCAGACAACAGTCTAGGGATTCCATCCACTGTAAGATGTGCATTTTTTCACATTTCTGACATTAGGGTGAATTTCAGAATCCACTGTGTCCTTCAACAGACACCAAGCATCAATGTCAGCTTATAACTGATAAGGTAAAGTCATAAATAAATTTTGAAGTTAAGAACACATGCCTTAGAATTCATTTTTAGTGCGTAAGTGAAAATTTCTCCAAGTCTATCATAATAGGCCAACTTTTCAAGGCATGTATTTCAAGGGGAAAAAACCACAATACGAAAAGAATCATGTTCCATTACAGAGAACTGGATATATTTTACCTTGAAGTCTTTTTATTGACGAAAGAAACCAGCCCCAGAGAGAAGCCAGTTGCGTGGGAGTTAGCGGGAGGGCAGGGGCCTAGTGTAACTCTTCCTTTGTTTTGACAAAGCACCCCTTCCTTGGGGTTGGGGAGGGGACCAGGAGGGACCTGCACAGCAACAAAAAGTTCCTGCTACACCCAACAGATAGTTTACATGTGAATCCTTTGGCTCCTGAGCACTGATTTTTTTGTTTTTGTTGTTTCCTTATTTTAAAAAGAATCCCCAAGAACAGTTACTTTCTCTATTATTACACCTAAAGGTGAACTGTCCACGTTGCTGGCAGGCATCACCTCCTCCATGACGTTCAGAGAGCACAATGTCATCATGTGAAAGGAATCAGACGTATCTGAAGTGAGGAGCACGCCCCACGCGGCGGCCCCCCTTTGCAGACTGCGGTGTACGTTGTGAAACCGCGTTAAAGTTCAAACGCGCTGTGTCATGCAGCCTGTACAAGATTTCGATGATTTCCAAGAGACGCAGTGCCTTCCACATAGCAATTCTTAATCTTACCACACCATAAAACAGTCTAGAAAGTGATGTGATGTTAATGGAACTATCACAACATGCTATGGCTATTATCAAATGGGTACCCAGCAGAGCATCTGATCACATCACTGGGAGGCAGATTCCTCCCCAGAACAGTTCCTTTTCTTACCCAGGAACACTCATCATGGACACACGTGTCTACTGCACTGCAAGGCAGAGAGGTCAGTCCACAGCCCAGTCTGCCAGGCTGGAAGACTGGTGCGAGTCCTGAAAACGCATGCTTTGAGGAACCTCATCAATGTGCGGGTGCATGGGGAACTGAATGCTCAGGGCAGGCAGGCAGTGAGTTTGCTGGGAGAAGGAAACCCAACTCAAATAACACTAAAACCAACTCATACATCGTCACTCAGCATGTCCCAAAGTCTGCTTACTGCAGCACTCGCAGTGCCGTCTCCGATCTCTAACCTATGCCACTGGGAAGATGGGGGGGCCACTAAATGAAACAGAAGGAAAGGTGTAACAAGAGGAAAAATAATGAAGCACTTTAAAGCACTGAGAAAACATCTGTAGCATGCTCACCACGTGCAAAGCACAGGGACACAGAGAACTCTACTGAGCAGATAAAAAGCTATTCCAGAGGCTGGGCAGCAGGGCGAAAGCCTTTAGGGCCCTCTAGCTTCATGTATTTTATGCCCAACCTAAGCCATCAGTAGAATTGCTCTTTCCCTTATGATTTCCTATATCACTATTTCTCATAAAACTGCTAATAATTTTAGATATAATCACTGTCTAATTTTACTATGAAGAGTCTGAACAATTGTTTCAAGTTTTACATTTAAACCTAAACTATAATTAAAACCCCTTTCACAGGCCTGACCAAGTTAACAAATAAGGAACCAAATCCCAGACTCTCAAAGAAAAGATCTAGTGTTTAGTTTCTCCATGGGCAGCAAGGGCCTTTGATGTGACTCAAACTGAAAAACCGATCTAGACAGATCCAGACAGATGTGACCGAGGTAATGGTGGCCTGCAGTAATCAAAGGCCCCTGCTGCTATTGAAACACTGGGCATTTAAACAATACAAAGTCACTGCAGCTCAGCAAGTACCATCTCCAGGAACCAGGTCACTATCTACGTAAAGAGGTTACCTGAATTCCCCAAGAGTGAGGATGGGGTCATAAATGCAAAACTGCAGGAACAACAGATTCAAATTGCCACTGAGCCGTGCAAAGAGCACACCTCAGAGATTCGCCAGCCCTGGGCCCAGCAGCCTCCGCCCCCAGACCAAAAGTTTGCTTAAGAACTCTGACAAAAACAATTGGCTGTGAGGAACACACCTGTGCACTGAGACTTGCTCAGGAAAAAAACAGAACTGAATTATCACTTCCTTAACTAAACCTTGAATGTCTCACACTATGAAGCACAGAATAAACTTTAACCCATTAGTCAAAGTGGTTCAGTGATTAAATCTACTTTAGTTTATACCCAAAACATCAAGCTATAAGGGAATGTTTATTCAAAAAGTATGAACACCAGGAAAACTGTTTGCAGGTGCCCTGCCCACCCAGTGCATGTGAGCAGATGAAGGAGAGAAGCAGCTCACCGCCAGGTAGCTCATCGGTAGCCTGTGTGCCGCACAGAACTGCTCCACTGTATGGAGGAAGCTGCAAGGGGAATCGAGAAAACATTAATTCAACAAAATGGTAAAGCCCAACATGTGCTACTTTATTAAAACAACATTTCATTAAAACTCTGTATCCATGTAACTTCTTCTCATGACATTTCTACTAAAATAACACACATGGAGAGACAATAAAATTAAATCCTCTTCATGTAAGAAAAACTGCCACAGGAATGCTTTTAAATATATAGTTATTAAACAGATCCAAAAAGGAGGCAAAAAGATTAAAAATAAAAATAAACTCTAGTTGACATATAAATCAGCTGCAATAAAATGCTTATGACATATGCTTTGCTTCACAGGATGTTAGTGACTCCCCATAAACCCCGCAGCCACCTGTCTTTGTCCACTCGTAAAGACGACTCTGGGTGGCCACCTGCACTCTGTGTTCACAATCAGTACATGTCAGCACAGCCAGCAGAGGCCAGGACCCGGTCCATGGACAGGGAGTGGAGAAAGCCCACTGGGAAGGAAAAGTCTGGGAATCATGGCTCCCTTTTTAATATAAAACCTCAAATAACAAAATTAAGGGCTAGAAACCACATTCCTTGTTTGGAAGAGATCAAGCAAAATGGCAAGTGTATTACCTCTCTAAAAAGCAGAAAGGTATTATAATAAATACATCAAAGTTTTCTCCTTCCTAGCTATTCCATAATACTTAAGAGTTGGAAATGTTTAAAATGGGTACGTTTGAGATTGAGTTTAGGATGGGAAGGGAAGGGAGGCAGACAAATAATCGTCACCTGGAGGCAGACCGAAGAACAAAGACCAGTGATGCTCAGAGTCTGCTCCCTGCAGCACTGGCAGTGCAATGGCCCATGACTGTGTGGGGTCCCCCGTCTGCAATATTCAGAGATACCAGGTACTTCCCACGTCCACTACCTGTTAAGAGTTTCTGCTTAAGTGGCTTCCTCAGCTGATTCTCCAATGAACTCTTAGCAAGTCGATTCAATGATCAGAGATAAAGCTTATCATTCCAAGTAACCAAGTTCTCCCTCCAGAGAATTAGTGACAGATAAGAAGCTACGCAGCGCTATTCAAAAGCAACTGACCGCATTCAGGACTTGAGAGCTGCACATATTCCACCATGCAGGGGCACCCCAGTATTCTTCACACTGTCACAAAAGGAGAAAGCATTTTGTGTGTGGAGATGAACCACACCGGCCTTGCACATGAAGTGCAGAAACCATTCATTCCACACAGCACTCAAACACTCACACCGGTGCTCCAGCCTTCACCACTGGCGCGGACCTATGAAGCAGAAAGGTGCATCTGAGGAAGCCACAAATTGGGGTCATGTCCCTCTGCAGTCACAAAAGAAGTTTAGCAGACTCCTGTACACAGAATGCCTTCCCCAAATTTTCGATCAATGACACTGGGGTGCCCCCTGGTGACAGAAATCTATACAATTTTAAGGCACTAAAAGTTTTGAGGTTTTTAACCTCCCCACATTTCAAAATCTACTTCAGTGGCAGAAGCAAGGATCTGAAAAGAGACCACCCAGCAGACTCCAATACTGCCATTTTCTGTTAGTGTGTTTAACACACTTACTTTGATACACTAACCTGGTAAGAGCGTAACCGTGGGAACTACTGTACGCTGGAATGAGTTCTGGCCCAGAAGTGTGAGTGAGTGAGCGAGCGAGCGAGCGAGTGAGTGAGTGAGCGAGCGAGTGAGTGAGCTTCTTTTTTTTCACTCTAGAGGCACATGGCACCTTTCATTGAACAAAACTCCCACCACTCATAAGAAGCACTTTAGTCTGTGGTAATTGGGTATAATAAATACACAGCAGAATAAATTGTAATTATTGTTTGAAGTTCCCTATTTATACAGCTATTTATAAGAATGCAAAATGTAAAGACCAAAGCAAAAACATAAAATCTCACACACAAAGGTGAACTGAAAAATGTAAAAAACTGTAATCTGAGTTATGTTAGACACAGTTAAATCACCTTAGTCTGAAAAACTGCTAACAGTCTTGTTAAGACAAGAATTGGGACCTTGGCCTTGGCCAGTGTGGCTCAGTTGGTTGGAGCACTGTCCAGTAGACCGAAAGTTCACGGGTTCGATTCCCAGTCAGGGCACACACCCAAGACTGCGGGTTTGATTCCCTGGTAAGGGGCACCTACAAGAAGGCAACCAATCGATGTTTCCTCTCCCTAAAACCAGCAAAAATATGCCCTTGGGTGAGGATTAAAAAAAAAGTCTTGGGACCTTTGATGTTTTAAAATCTTTCTGGTGCTGCCACAATTTGTTCTGGTGTCTCGAAGACCTTCATAAACCCCAAATCTCTCCTCTGAAATCTCCAAAGCACTGGGAATAACTGTCTTAATTCTACCACTGCCTTCCCCACCACCACCCCTGCACATGTACTATGCTATCCTGGACTTGTTATTCAGTAGCAAGTTGAGGTTTATGTGTTGTCTCCGATGATGAGAGCCCGGGAGGTTTCAAGAACAATTTGCACTGTCTCCCTATTTTTAACACAAATAGCATGATTATGACTGGGGTTCAAAACACAGTTATTCACAAGTTGACTATTTCTAAAGTTGGAGAAATTCATTTTTAAAGCACCCTGGCTTCTAAACTACAGCACAGCTTTAGAAAAGATAACAATTACCTTTTAAAAATTTATATAGACATGCCTCATTTTATCACACTTCATTTTACAAATGCTCTTTGCAGATAATTCGAGGAAAAATTAACACCGAGGCAAGACCCTCCACCAGCAAAAAAGATTATTTATTACCTGCTGAAGACTCAGATAATGGTTAGCAGCTTTTAGCAACATAGTATTTTTAATTAAGGTATGCCCATTTTTTTAGACAATACTGCATACTTAACAGACTAGCATAGACTTTTATATGCAGTGGGGAACACGAAAATTCGTTGAGACTCACTTTTTACTACAATATTCGCTTTGTGGCAGTGGTCTATAAGGGCGCCTGTCAAATCTCCCAGGAATGTCTTTAAGATCTCATCAGCTCACTTTGTTTCTTCTGATTTTGTTAAACTACTGACCATCCTATCTCGCCAGTGACAAGCCTTCAAACAAGCAAACTAAAAGAGACAAAACCTCTCAGCTGAAAGGAATGATGCTTTTGTAGACATAGTGTTTTTATATGTAAACATTTATGTTTTTTTATAAATTGTTTATATTTTTATAAAACTGTTTTTAAATTTTTCATTTCTCAAATTTTTGTTTTTCAGCTCTTGGCCCCAAGTAAAGGGGGGTAAAATGCTTTATCCAGTTCCTAGTAGCCAAAAAAAAAATGCATGAGGAATAGCACTAGATTCTAACTTATGCCACGTGGTAGGAGCAACGCAGGTAGGAGATGCAATTATTTTACCTACGAGGTAAGAGGCCAAACAATTATGCAGAAGTGAGATAACATCACTCACATACCCACCAATCCAATCATGCATGACCACATTAAGCAGCCTGTGTCCTACATATTACTATAACCCAAACACCCGAATTGTAATAATTGAGAACAGTAACTCAGCCTGATCACACTATTCAGCCTGTACTTCCCTTTTGAGAGATACTGGACTACATGTAATTTTGATAGACAACACCTGTCACACCGTACCCCTGTACTCAATGCATGCTCAAAAGCACAGGCGGGGGTGCGGGGGGGTTGGTGGTGGAGCCCTTAATGGTGTGACTCACTAGATTGAGTGTTAGCCTGCGAACCAAAGGACCCCAGTCAGGGCACATGCCTGGGTTGCAAGCCAGGTCCCCAGTAGGGGGTGCGTAAGAGGCAACCACACACTGATGTTTCTCCCTCTCTCTCCCTTCTTTCCCCTATCTAAAAATAAATAAATAAAATCTTAAAAAATAAAAAGAAGAAAACCCCCAAATAGGCCCTGACACACTGAGATTTCTGGTATAATTCATTTTGATGAGAAACAGCCATTATTCCTTCAAATAAAAAGTCTGACATAACTTTACCATCCGCACCCTTCATATCTATCTACTAACATTTGTTACACTAGGCATCACATCATACATTTATGATTTCCCAACATGTCTGTGAAGTAAATAAGCACTTTCCATTTTCGATTTTTTTTTAAAGGAACAATGAGATGCAGGATATCGCCAAGGGCACCAAGTCTGTTTAAGTGGCAAAGTGAGAAAGGAACCCAGCTCTTCAGACTTGAAATAATAATGGCATATTTTCCACTTTCATACGTAGGAAAACCCATGTTTTTATTCTGGCACTTAAGTGCAAACAGCACTCACATGCCCCACACACATGCACACACCTGAGAAAAGCTTCTACAAAGTACAGAAGTTGGACCTCATCGTTTTTTGAGCCTTAGTCACGAACAGCACTTTTAGACCGTGCACTGTGGCAAGTTCCACTGTTATTTTACTGTGATTCAAAGACAGAGACCACTTAAAACGTGAATCGCTGCTCGAGTTACAGAGTAGACCTCAATTAACACTAATGCTTAGGGAATACGGGATCGGATTATGTTTTTTCTAATTAACTCATCAGAAAACACTAAACTTCAATCCTTAAATTCTACGGAATTTTAGAATGCATGGATACATTTAACTGCCTTAGGAAATATAATACATAATTTAGCTTTCGCTGTATCGTGGCTTGTATTCTTAGGTTCCTTAAAGTCGTAACTGTTAACACCAATGAATTAACAAGAGATGGAGATGGCACTGAACTAAATTTATTCATTTTCTAAAATGAAACCCAATGTTTTATTTTCTTTTTTCCAAAATGAAAGAAGAAAACAACAAATCCTTTTTTACCTCTAAGCTTAAATAATACTTTCACAGTATGTTCTCATTTAACCCCACCTCCGTAACAACAAATGTTTTAGAATCCAAGAAGCCAAGGGGAAGAGTAAAGGGCTCGCCAAGGTCATGTGTAAGTGGCCCAGACAAACAGTAACCCTGGCCTTTTGACCCCTTCTAAGGAATTAGCTTCTCTTGCCCCATTTTACCAAATAAAACAATGCCATACATAAATATTTAACATGAGTGCAAATGCACAACTGTGTATATTTATTAAGGGACCTAAAATTAAGGGATCTAAAAGGCTAGTCAGGTTTCATTAAAAGTTAACTAAGACTTTACTTGATACACTATACCTTGATATACTTGATTTACTTGATATATTTCTCCCTTGTTTTTCCTTTGCAATGCAATTTCAACTTTTTATATTTAAAATATAAATCTGAAAAAATGTTCCAAGAAGTTTGTATTAAACTAAAACAGAAACCATTAATCACATAAAGAGTAAACATAAAAGGAGACCCAAATAAATGGAGAAATGCACCACAATCATGTTTAGGGAAATTATCATAAAGATGTTAATTCCCCTATGAATTAATCACAATTTTAACACAATCTCAATTGAAATTTCAATAGGATTTTTCATGAAACTCGACATGCTGATCATAAATTCCTAAGGCCAAGTCAAGAGTGAAGGAACACCAAAATAACTTACGAGTGTAAGGAGAACGTGTGTGCCCTGCTGGAAAGCTGAGTATAAAGCTGCAGCAACTAAAATACATGATACTGACAGAGACATAAATCCAAAGGCACACAGAACAGGAGACCCAGAACCAACCAAGCACATAGGAAGATGCGACCTGCCAGGGCAGTACCACAATTGAGGGCCAAGTTCTCGGTAACGGTGCTAGGACACCTCTACCGCCATGGTGGAGGGCTGTTAGATCCCCACCTCACACGTATGTAAAAATCAATACCTCAATTTCAGCTGCATTACAAAACAAAATTGTAACTTCAGTTGCATTAAAAACAAAAACCTGAAGACTTTTAGAAGAAAAAAAAATGTCTATTACCTTAGGGAAGGGAAAAACTTCTTACAAGGTATTTTTTTAAAAACCAAAAATCCACAAACTGAGGAAAAAAGTCAATGCATCTGACATGAAAGTGAGAAGTGTATCCCTTACCCAGGGAGAAATAAAGGTACATCATACATGAAGTAAGCCCATGAACATAAAAGCCCTCATGCTAGGGAAAGATACCTTTAATGTGCAAAAGCAAAGATTAGTAATCCTGCAAGTTAGTAAGAAAAAAACAAATCACGTGTTAAAAAATATGGATAAGGGACAGAGATTGGGTAACTCACAGAAGTGGAAATATATATTGCCAACAAAGTACTCAGCTGTTTGTAACTGGGAAATGTCAATTAAAACAATAATGATCTATTCATAACCCATCAGATTAACAAAAATTTCAAGTATGCCTCTACTAAGAATTAGCAAGATTTCTTTGTGTTTTTAAATGAGACAGAGACAAAAAGCACATGCACTGCGCATGGGAATGCAGACGGTGAAAGCCACTCAGCAGATCAGCAGTCTCTAGGAAATCTAAAAATGTTTATCCCTTGCACAGCCCAGCAGTTCCACTCCTAGAATATATCCTGGAGAAACCCACAGGAACATGAGAAGCCATGACAGATGTTTTTTGCACATCAAAATTAAAACAGAGCCATGAACTCTATTTACACATATAGTCAATAAAACAAAGTTCTGTCTTACCTCAACTGAAGAGCGAGGAGTCACAAAGAACTGATTGAATTCATCAGGGCTAAAATCTCCAAAAATATACTGGGGAAAAAAAAAGAAAGAATCACTGATCACATAAACTATACATATTATATACTTTCAGAAAAAATACTACATATTAAAATAATCATATGAAACATTTGGGTCAGAATCCCCACAACCCTTTCTTAATTAAACAAATCAAAGGTCTGCAAGGTGAGATTCCTAGGTGTCATATTTTCCAATAACAAACAAGAAAATACTACTTAGCTTTTTCTACAAAACTGTCAAAGAACACTCTGAAATTGTTAAAGCTTATTTTGAAACAGGTCACAACAGGTCTGCACACCAAACTCACAAAGCAGAGTCCTGCTCACAGGAGTTCTGACTAACACACATTCCCAGTTGTCCCGTTCACCTTTCTGCTGACTCACATCACCACTCCATTTCAGCTTTCTCTGCCATACATACTAAAGAAAAGCAGAAAATGTGGTTCAAGTGGAAAGATAGGGAATTCCAAAAGAGGAAAATACTAATGATCTTCATGATCTTTAAAAATATGTCGTTTTTATCTTTAAAATGCACTGAAACCTGATGAACAGATAAACATATTACCTGACGGACAAACCTAGCTGTGAGCCCTAACTGCACACAATTCTGAATGTGACTTTCTGGAAAGACGACTGGTTAATAAACTACATGGAAGCAAGTTTAACAAGTGCCTGGCAATTCATATTCTCCCTGGAGCTTCAAGAAATAAGTCACTGACAAGAATCATTGTGACCACATTTCTACAAAAGAGAATCCCTCACTAATTATTTATTCATTAATCGATTAACTATTTAGCGACTACTGAGTGCTATGCACCATGATCGGTACTAGGAATACGGACGGTAACAGAGTTGTGGTCCTCTGCTGAAATGGAGCTGACAGTCTAGTAACTTGCAGGGGAATTTACAAGCATGTGATTCAAAAATAACCAGTAACTAAATATTACATGAATGAATATTACCCGTTATTACTGTAAATGTAAGTTAACTAACTCTCACAGCCTACTGATAAGAATGCATTGAAGCTACCAAAATTGTAACTATATATTAAAAAACAAAAACATCTTGACATAGTATTTACATGCCAAAGCCCACAAAGAAACTGTGCACTGAATGTAACGTTGTAAAGCTTTTCCTTTCCAGCCAGGGCCCAGCAGGATGGCTGCCACTAGGGAGGGGGTGGTGAGAAGAAGGGCCATTCTGCCATCAACAAGGTAGTCATCAGAGAACACACCCTCGACACAAGTGCATCCATGGACTGGGTTTCAAGAAGCGTGACTCTCGGACACTCAGACCCAGAAATGTGCCATGAAGGAGACGGGAGCTCCAGATGTGCCCACTGACACCAGGCTCAACAAGCTGCCTAGTGCAAAGAGATAAGGAATGTCCCACATCAACCCGGCTGTGGCTGTCCAGAAAACATAGTGAAGATGAAGAGCCACTACATGAGCTCTGTAAATTGGTTACCTACATACCTGTCACCACTTTCAGAAACCTACAAACAGTTCATGTGATTAGAACTGCCAACTGTCAAACAAAGTTAGCTGGGGAAAAAGTAACAGTGAAAATAAGCAGAGTCCCACAACCACTTAGAAATACTTCCATTGTGAGCTCAGTGAGCTCTGAGGGTCTTGATCATCTTCAACACTGGGAAAGAGCTTATGCTGATTTCACTCAGGCCAGAGAAAGGTATCTTTGTGTGAAAGAAAGAAGAAAAGGTAGAGGTGAGATGCAGGTAAAGAAATGATACTGCTGACTGCTACTCCTTTATAGCCCTACGACAGAGATCTTTAAACATAAGCCTCAAAATTTACTCAGGAGAAAGCAAAAAAACACAAGCCACAGACGGGGGAAAATATTCTTCTTTTCTCACATCGATGTTTCTCTTCCTCTCTGTCTCCCTCCCTTTCCCTCTCTCTAACAATAAATAAAATCATTAAAAAAAAAGTCCTGACTGGTGTGGCTCAGTTGCTGGGCATTGTCCTACCAACTGAAAAGTCAGTCGCCAGTTCAATTTCCAGTCAGGGCACGTCCAAGAGGCAACTGGTTTATGTTTCTCTCTCACTTTGATATTTTTCTCCCTCTTCCTCCCTCCTTTCCCCTCTCTAAATATAAATAAATAAAATCTTAAAAATAAAGTATTCCTGACAATACCAACTGTTCATGAGGTGGAGCACCTGGACTGCTCTTCATGGCTGACACAGACGCAGAAGGGCAGTCACTCTGGAAAAGAGTTTGGCAGTTTCTCATAAAGTTACTTACTGCCAGGTTCTTACCCAAGAAAAATGAGGAACTATGTCCATTTTTTAAAAATCCTGTATATTTACAGCAGTTCTATTCATAATCACCAAAAACTATGAACACAAATGTCCATCAAGAGGTGGATGTGGTACATCTATGCAATGAAATTACTACTCAATGACTGTAAAAAGGATCATGCTAAGTGAAAGCAGCCACACTTAAAATGCTACATGTTGTATGACCGCACTTGCATAATATTCTAGGGCAATACTATATAGACAGAAAGCAGATCAATGACTGCCAACGTCTGGGGAAGGACTGATTACAGAGAGGTACAAGGGAACTTATTGGATTGATGAAAACATTCATCACAGGAAAAGCCTGGTGGAGAAACAGTGACCTTTCTAACTGCCGCAAAAACACACACTCATTAAAATACTAATGATTTCAGTCCTCACATATGAATGGACACCAAAGTGAAGAAAAATCAACAGCAACAGAAGTAATAAACATGAGGGGAAAGCCCTGACCAGGTGATTCAGTGGGTTGGAGCATCGTCCCACACACCAAAATGTTGTGGGTCCAATTTCTGGTCAGGGCACATACCTAGGTTGCAGGTTTGATCCCCAGTCAGGGTGTATACGAGAGGCAACCAATCGATGTCTGTCT